>JAOPHQ010001209.1:65000-76683 GCA_030340625.1 Merluccius polli
GATTAGCTTTACTCCCAAGAGACACATCTAAGGCCTTTTCCATAACAAGTAACTCATGGCTTCCTTGTGCCCATTTGTTGGCACAAGATACACAACTTACCGATCGCTCCGTTCCCAAAGGCCGCATGCCAAGGTCCCAGGAACACATTGGAGCCATTCCTGGCTCCAAGCGTAGTAACACTGATCATATAGGGTCAGGAGGAAACCCTCAAAGGGACCTGAGACAGTTGATATTTATGTGTGCTCTGGATGAGCTTGTGTTTGTGACGCCAATAGACCATGAATGCAAGCCTCTACTGTTCAAATGAGTCAAAGGAACTCAAGGGGCCTAAATGGCTCAAGGAATTTATCTAGATATCAAAGAGTTCAAAATGTCTGCAGGCTCTTGGAAAATCTTTTTGATTTGTGTTAAATTCTGCTAATGTGGCCTACGAAATCTTACATATGCAACTGGTTTTTATAGGCTTATATACAATACACAATAAAACTGTATTTAGGACCATTTCAAAAAGCAAAAATAGACGAGACAGAATGCCAAAGTCAAAGAAATACAAGTTTATTTTAAGTGTAAACAAAAAAAACTGCATAGGAAATGTTTAAAGTCCATAGAGGACAGCGAACGCCACAAGTGACCGATATATTATAGTCTCCTTCGCCTTATTTAGACTAAAGACCTGACATCTGCACTTCCACCCAGCCACAGTGTGTGCGCGCATGCGTGTGTGTGTTCGTCACCAATAAAAAAAAAACCGTGCAGTGGCCAGTCGACAATGTGTCGGACCGAAGGAATCTCCGACCCGCACACACCCAACCACCAACTCATTGACCCGCCCGCCGACACACACACACACACACACACATTGTGTTACCGGACGTGGAAGTGCCAGCAGCAACATCTAAACTCAGCAGGCCACCCGGACGCACGCTGCCTCTTTGACTGCGAGGAGGATACATTCAGTGGATTTCTGCTCAACCAGACAGATGCAGCGCGTTAAACACAAACACTCGAACGCAACTCACTGCCGGACACGCGACCGGAGGCAGACCTTTTTTTCGTTTACCACAGAGAACATTCTGGAGAATCCTGAATTTGGCTAAACAAATGTTAAAGCTGCCAATGGATGGTTTTGGATGTCGTCAAGTTAACAAGCATGACCTAGACTTGTCTTTGTTGTTCTCGTTTTTGGGGGGGTTGCGTGGCTTCTCTGCCGCGTGGTCAGGCTCTGCCTGCCGGCGTCTAAAGCAGTGTGTTGTGGTGAGTGAGACCCAGTCAGCCCTTTCTTTAAAAAAACAAAGCGGTACATTCTGAAAGGGCTGAGGAGCATCTCGTCACATGGAGTATGTTGTACTAATTTGTTTAGGAAATGAAAAAGTAAAACAAAAGACAAACAGTAATGGGGGAAAATTATTCAATTCATCAAATCATTCGGTCAAAAATATTTTTGTCGTTAATATACATAGGGAAGGGATTCAGAAGAGAATCGGACTAGTACTGCGATCGGGGGAGGGGGGGGGAAGAAAAAAAAAACACTACATCATCATCATCACTACAGGACACGTTTCACTGAGATACCTGCGGAGCACGCCGCCAAAAAACTACCTGAGATACATTTTTTTTCCTTTCTAAATTTTTCCAACTTTTTAATGCGTTTTTTTTTTTTTTTTTTCATAGGATACAATCAATAAAAGAGGTCTACGACCTTGCACCTGTCAGGCGGTGCAGTTTTGCTTTTTTTCCTCTTAAAGCCACGAGAGGCCAGAAATAAAAAAGGAGGACAAAAACCACAGGGGCCCAATTAAAAAAAGAAAAAGAAGAAAGTTAAACTGGAGCAAGGGGGGGGGGGCACACAAATCACGGCCTCAGCAGCCAGCACTACACTTCCCAGATCTTTTGAGACGAGAAGAGAAAAACAGCTAGGCTGACTTGATACGTTTGTACGGGACCAATTCAGTGTCATGTCACATGACACAGTTCGAGAGAGGCTTCTATAACTAGGTCAAAACACAAAATGGCCGCCTGGTGACTTTGTCCTCATTCAAAAGAATCATCTATGCCAAGTGATTGCGAATAAGAGGCCGGGCTCATACAAGTTATATCTATATCTATATATGGGAAAGAGGTTATACGTTGATGTGCCTGTCCATAGTATGGCTATCAGAAGAGCAAACCGGGGAATAAAGACTGCTGGTTAAGATGGGGGAGGGGGGGGGGGGGGGGGGGGGGGCGTCTTGAATCTATTGTACGCACAGGAAAATCCTGCCTGGTTTCCATCTCTAAAATCAAGGCATGGTTGGCGGAAATTAAGGAAGCTGTGCTCTGCAACGCTTTGAAAGAACAGGCAATACAATCGCAAAGGTCGAAGGTCAGTTCCATCCAATGCAATCCTAACCACACACATCTTTGGGTATACATTTTAACCGGAAAAAAACGACAAAAAAAACAAAAACATCCCCAGCCCTAGACTTGTATTAAGGACACCCCCATCTGAGTTTAACACCTATTCAAGAAAAGAGTTCAGTATAATACAAAGACTTTTTAAAGCATGCAACAAATGAAGAACCAACGCCCCACCCCCGTATACTTTTATCTCTTTAAGAGTCAAGACCTAAGGATCTCAAAGATAGCATTCTGCAAACTTAACTTAAAAGAAAGAAGAAAAAAAAACGACTGACTGACGCAGACGTGACTGAACATTTTCATAAAGTAATACTGCAACACGAGGAGAAATGAGATTCTATTTAGTTCTGTTTAATGTGTGGGCTCCGAGCAGCTGTGTCTAGACTAAAACTAGCAGGCGTCTAATGTGCTTTCTCCTGTAATCACGCCATCGCGCCCCACGTTTTGTGACAGCTCAAATCGAGTCCGGGACCGATCTTGCAATTATTCGCAGACGGCGGGCGTCCAACCGCTGTGGAGTTATGGGTAAATTGTGCTGCAGTACGAGAGGATAGTCTGTGAAAAGACCGTCTCCATGAGGTTCTACAAGGTTCTTTAAAAGAGGCCACTGTCGTTTCCCCTTACCACCACACGCCAAACAGTAACAGTACATGTGGGAACGTGATGGTCGCTATGAGGTAAGGTGAGGATGAAAGAATTGGGACGCAGCCCTGTCTTAAGTGCATCCAATCCGAGTTAATACCAAAAAAAGAGAGAATGTATTCTGGCATACACTGCTTCTGATTCACTTGTGTTATGCTTTCTAATGGTCCAGGCGTCCAACACAGCGTGGTCCTAGTGATCCTCCCATTTGGCACTGAATTATTTATTAATATCTTCTCTCTCTCCCGCTCCCTCTCCCCCCCCCCCCCCCCCCCCCCCCCCCCCACAGCTTGCTCCTCCTGACATTTGGTTTCTGAGTGGTGGGTTTGGGAAGGAAGGCATACATTCGCCAAGCCATTTAACCGTACAGGAGATTCGGAGGACACAAGTTCTGAGTGGTGTCGACCACGCTGTGCTGGGTTTTCTTCTAAAAAAAAACTGAAAAACTGAAAGATCTTTGGTCCAAGAAGTTATGGGGAAACGTAATATCACCATAATAACCCCAGACAGATTCAAAGAATGAGGTATGTCTTTTGTTGTGTTTTTTCTTGCACACTATTCATAAATATCGGATGAGGTATTTCAAACCGGACTCTACGTAACAATAAACAAGGTCATAAAGAATGAATATGAAGAAGATGTATACAGTTTGAGGTATTTGAACGGGGCCGAATGTACAGTAGGTATAATTACATGAACATTGGGGCAGGAATTCAAGAGTTGAGGTATCTGTGTACAACTAAAAAAAAACAAAAACAAAGACAATAAAACAAAAAAACCCAATAAGAAGTCACTTCTCGAGGTAAGAGCGGACTGGCTTTCCCCTCTCAGGAGAGAGCCAGTCGTGTTAAGTCACCAGAACATGTCCCCTGTGACTCTCTGTGGACACAACAGAACCATCAGGCTCGAGTGCTTCTGGAGGGGGGACAGAGGCAGGGGGGGGGGGGGGATGTCATTAAAGTCAAATCATGCAGGAAGAGCAAGAGGGTGAGATGGTACCGATGGGCGTGTGTCAGGTTGGTATTGGTAGTCGTTTTTGTGTTTTTTTTTAAAAGAAATCGGAGTTCTGCAGGGATAAAAATGCTACTTTTGGGAGGTGCTATTTTGAGCCTAAAGGGCTGTTTTATGTTGACGATCCAAAGGGGGGAGGCGTTAATTGAATAAGCATGGTGCATCGACTCAGACGGTTTCGGGGGGGGGGGGGGGGTCAATGGGCCGGGGGGAGGGAAGGGGGGAAATCTTTGGTGTCGAGAGACGAGGCTCTCTTCTCTTCACTTCACAGGCATCTTATATCGCCCCGGGAGAAAATAAAGAGGCGGGGTCGGGACACTTGTTCTCCTCAAGCAATCCGTGTCTTAGACGACGGGGATGCCGATGGACCGACTTGTGTGCCTCAGTCCGGACCCCAGACCCAGGTCCCAGGATTCAGCCCCCCGGGGGTCGACAGTGCCGTACTGTCGGACCACTTATGGGTCTCAAATATGGTGTTGGGGGGGCGGGGGGGGACTTTCAATGTTTTCGTTTGGAAATTGCCAAAACTACATTTTGGCTTTTTCGTCTTTCTTTTTGTGCAGGAATTCTACCTTTGGTTGGGTTCCACTAGCTGGTCTGCAGACCTCCATCTTCAGATGTCCTATCTGTAGGTCATCTCCAAATAGGGGAGGGCTCTGTGGTCCCGCCTCTCTCAAATGATTGGGGTCAAACTATTTGAGTGGCGACCAACCACAATCTAAATTCAAAGGATTGTTTAGATTGGCCGGTTTTTGTTTTTTTTTCTCTCAATGTCAGGAAGCGTCCTCGGGGGCAGCCGATAAGACTCGCCATACAGCCAAGGTGCCATTCATTCATGATTAGATCGTTCACTTGAGATCACGTTTTAGATCCACACTCTGGAAGTATCTTCTTTTAAAAATCCTTTGGTGGGTCCCGTTTCCGAAAAGAGGACATGGCTGCATAACTACCTCGGTGTCTCTCTGGTGGTTAAGACAGCTGCAACTCATTAAGTTCACTGATGGCCGATTGGTTCTTTTGCTTAACATTAAACAATTGTGATATAAAAAGATTGGCTTGTCATCAGAGGAGGGTTTCAAAAATGTTTTCATACTTGGTATAGTCATATTTCTTTCACAATTAAGTAATTAATCGGGCCAAAGTCTGCATCCAGTACGATCGATGAGCCGACAAGGCCAGCAGGAGAGTCTGAAGTATAAATGATAATCATAAACAACAATGACCTGAGCTAAGTTTTGATTCCCATAGAGTTTGGCATTTCGCTCCAAGCGCATTTACCTTGGGCAGCTATGACACAACACAACTTCCACAGAGCCAAAACAAGACGCTCTGGGACGATCCAAGAGAAGATCGTCCAAAAAAACCCCATAAAAAAAAAATAAAATAAAAAAACAGACGAGAACTTGTGAAATGACACCAGTGAACCCCGAGGTTCTTCGGCCGCTCGTTTTCCCACTGTGCGGCCTGTACAGTGGTCTGAGGTATTGTCTCAGCGAGAACATTCAGGAGGTTCAACTCAACTCTAACAATATTCCTAACTGCACAGCAAGAACTCCATTGATCCTGTGCAAATATCAACCGAAGAGTCAATTCTTTGTGTCTCTCTTAAATAAAATGTATTGAGGTAGACATTTTTTTCGCTTTTTTTTTTTTTTTCTCTTTTCTTTCTTTCTTTCTTTCTTTCTTTCTTCTTTGTAAAACTTCACGGACTACACCTCTGCTCAGTGACTGTGGGTACATTCATAACGAGCAACATGAGGTAGGTGTGGAGCAGAGGGTAAAAAACAAAAAACAAAAGGTTTTAAGAAAAAAAAAAAAACAATTGGAAGTTCCCTGAGATGGCTACTTGAGCAGAGCTTAAAAAGTGAACAGAGCGCAGCCGAGACTGGCGAAGAAGAGGAAATAAAATCGTTTCTTTGTCAACCGGTCATTGATTCGCGGAGGTCCCCCTTTTCATCACACATACCACAGATTATTTTAGATATTGACAATATCGGCAAATTACAGCAGGGACACAAACCATTTTGATTTCCCTTCTATATATATTTTCTTCTTCTTCCCTGCTCTGAATTCTTTAAGCTCTCCTCCAGATGTGTTGGTTGATTCGTCTTCTCTCCTCCGTGTCTTCCACCAACTGAGATGCTCCAAGAGAGAACAGACAGCAAGACCGTGAACAGACAGACAGAGAGAGACAGACAGAGACAGAGAGAGAGAGAGAGAGAGAAAGAGACAGACAGCGAGAGACAGAAAGAGAGAGACCAATCTGTTTAGAACTTGAGGATGCGGTTGTTCCCAAAGTCGACGACCGTGATGACGCCGTCGGGCGTCACGGCGACGCCGGACGGGCGGTCCATCTGTCCGAAGCTGTTCCCCTGCGTGCCGAACTTGCATAAGAAGTTCCCGTTGGGCTCGAACACCTGCACGCGGTGGTTGCGCGAGTCGGCCACGATGATGCGGTTCTCCTGGTCCACCGCCACGCCCTGCGGCCGCAGGAACTGCCCGTTGCCCGTGCCCTCCGACCCCAGGAAGCGGGCCGACTGGCAGTCGGGCCGGATGACCAGAAGCCGGTGGTTGTTGAAGTCCGTCACCACCAGGTGGTCCTCGTGGTTGAAGGCCACGCCCCGCGGGGAGTCAAAGTGCTTCCACAGCGCAGCCCTCGAAGCCGTACTTGTTGAGGAAGGAGCCGTCGGGCGCGAACAGCTGCACGCGGTGGTTCCGGGTGTCAGACACCAGGATCTTGCCCTCCGAGTTGACCGCCACGTCCCAGGGGTAGTTGAACTGCCCGTTCTTGGTGCCCTTCTCGCCGAACTTCAGCAGGAACTGGCCCTCAAAAGTAAACACCTGCACACGTACACAGGAGAACACAGAGCTGAAGGGTTCTGCTTGTTGTACTTGGATAACGAAAAAAAACATGCAAAGTGGTGTAGACACAAGTCTATTCATGTTTGTCAGTTACTAACGTTGCTAAAAAATCAACACAAATACAGGTCATTGAGCAACTGTCAAACGCGTACTTTGATGTCGTGTTTGGATTGAGTCGTCTTTTATGATCACACAAACAAAGCCAATAGGCACCTACAGTTGGGACCAAATATGTACCTATGGTTTTACATTTTCATTTAAATGTTTGAAACAACTCATAATAAAATAAGCTGAATTCTTGTTTTCGGAATTCTCCTTTTTAACGTAGTTTATTGTAAATATACACACGTAAATAGATCAATGTTTGCAAGGAGGTGGTTTCTGGAAGGTGTGTTAAGTTGAAATGTGGAGCTGATGCTCTGGCTCCTGGAATTCACATCAGTGGTCGACAAAAAAGTGGTCTCACTGCTCTTGTAAAAAAATATCCTGAACTAACCCTTTAACAAATGACCCAAAAAAGGGTTAATCGCATTCCCTGTCAATCAACTAATCCATTCACCGACGTCGTCTAAATGTTTCGGCTAAATCTGACCAATCGGCAGGCAGGTTTTGCCTACCTGCACACGGTGATTGTCCTTGTCCGCCACGATGATGCGTCGCTGGCTGTCACACGCGACCCCGGCCGGGCGATCAAACTGACCGGGCCGAGAACCCAGAGAGCCAAACTTGTGGTGGAAGGCACCACAGGGCTTAAAGATCTGGAGAAAGGGCGGGAAGCGGGTTGTCAAAGGAAGTCGGGAACAAGCAAAATGGCGACAGAGAAACATTGGCACAGACTGAAAAGAAGTGAAAATTACGACAACTACTAATACGAATAACAATACATTTTATTTGTATAGCGCATTATGAAATACTGAAAGACACACATGTAGATGAATTGAAATAAGTAATCATTACTACTACTACAAACATTAATAATACAGCATAACTCTAGGCGTCACAATAAGAGAAAGTGAGGAGAGCTAGACATTAATGACAAGTGACCAAACAATAAAAAACAAAACAAAAAAAAATCGAAGAAAATCGAATGTTAAAAGGCTCAATAAAAAAAACACGCACCTGTACGCGGTTGTTGCTGCGGTCCGCCACAACCACGTACCCTTCCTTGTCCACGCTGATGCCCCACGGCCGACACAGCTGCCCGTCGCCCTCGCCCTCGCAGCCGAACGCCGCCACCTGGGAGCCCAGCGCGCCGTAGCTCCGGCCCGACTTCACCGCCACCTTGAAGGGGCTGCCCTGGATGTGCTGGTTGCACACCAGCACCGACACCAGGTGCTCCCCCTCGCTCTTGGGCAGGTAGCTGACCGTGTACGAGCCGCTCTGGTGGTCCGTGATCTCCACCGCCGACAGGTTGCCCTCGGCGACCGACACCACCGCGGCCGACACGGCGTCGCCGCCCGACAGCCGCGGCTCGCCGTCGTGGTCGAAGCCCACCACGGTGAAGGAGGCGGGCTTGCCGCGCAGGGCCGTCTTCAGGCCCTCGCCGTGGGCCTTGGTGACGGGGGCGAAGGCGGCGCTGCTGATCAGACCCAGGGACTGAATGGCGATGTAGAGGGCCTGGTGGGGGTGGGGAGGTCAATACACAGACATCTCTATAGCGTAACTACCGGTCAAGCAGTGTATGTGAAACCCTCCCCCCCTCCCCCCCCCGGTTTGCCGCGCTGACTCACCTGGTCGGGCGGGGTGAACATGAAGCGGTCGTCCTCCTGCGGCTGCAGCGTGCCGCGCAGGGACTTGAGCTCGTGGATCTGGGCCAGCATGCGCTCGCGGGCCAGCAGCACGTCCAGATGGTGGCCCTCCTCCAGCACCTGGCTGACGGCGGCGATGGTGCCATCCAGCTTGGCCAGGCTCTGGTGCAGCTTCTCCACCTGCAGGTACAGCGACTTGGCCTTCACCTGCCGGATCTTCTCCACCTGCGCAGGGACACAAATAGAAAATATAATAAATGGGGATTGTACATCAGAATGCATCATGGGATTTTTTGTTTGTTTGGCGATACGCCGCCATATGGCGAGGACTCAAGAGAGTTGTAGTGCTGTAAAATCCTAAATCAACGTGGATATACCGTAACCTGGGCTAATGAAAAATGTGTTTTGCCACGTCTCAAATGAGAAACGCTGTGGCAGTTTCAAACACAACAATGTCTCCCCATAATGACAAATCATTTCACGATTAATTACAAAAAAATGACAAAAAAAACATTACTACTAACATAATAACTAACATTACAAAGGTCGATAGAGGCAAGCACATACAGAGAAAAATACATTTAAGTAATAGTTAAAAAGGTAAACAAATGGCAGTAATTAATGTATGTCAACAAGTAAATGCCTCTACTGTCTATAGACTGTATGAATAAACACAAATATAAATAACAGTAATAGATTGTTTGTCGTTACATTAATTACTGTACATACACAATGTACACACGCATGTATGTATACATTAGTGCAAGTAAATAGAGTAAGGCGCCATTTGTATTCTCCTGTTTTTACAGTTTTTTCCCCGTCATTTAAGGAAGCAATACACACGATACCCAAAACAAGCACAAAGATAGGAATTAAAGAATAATAATAGTAAGCAGAGATGTGTTGATTGTTAACTGGTGCGATCAAGATAAGTAAATAAGTAAATAAAATACTAGACCTCCACCCTATCATTATGCACAGCAGTTGGTGAGGAGCGGCACTACACATTGTGTGTGTGTGTGTGTGCGTGTGTGTGTGAACCCCTTTCCACCAGCGCAAACCTAGTTCTAGAGCCAGGCAGGTGCTATTTGGCAGTTGGTTCAACATTCAAACCTTTTGAGAACCGGTTTGCATTTCCACAAGCTAGAAGCTCAAACCTGTCTGTCTGTCTGTCTGTCTGTCTGTCTAGCATGGGCGTACAATAGCTGGTGGGGAATACAATAGCTATTACCAGTCCGACTTTTGATGGCAGGGGCCAGTTTAGGCACCCCAAGGGACACAAAGGGTGCGGCACAAAAAAGAGACAAGAAATAACAAAAAAGGGTGCCCCTTTGTCAACCTTAAGAGCGGGAACCTCACTGTTACCATTTATGATGGCCCGAGACAAAGGGGGCCGAGATAGCCTTTCCAGTCTCCGGGGGACAAAGACAAGTTTAGGTTCACCGGTTGGAGCACAAACAGGCAGAGGGACCGCAGCCTGAAAACTGTTTCACGGCACGACAGATGCAAGGCACAAAAGAAGAAAGAAAAAAGAAAAAAAAGCCTAACCGTGTGTACGTGTGTGTGTGTGTGTGTGTGTGTGTGTGTGTGTGTGTGTGTGTGTGTGTGTGTGTGTGTGTGTGTGTGTGTGTGTGTGTGTGTGTGTGTGTGTGTGTGCGCGCGTGCGTGTCGTGCATAGGGTTAGGAGCAGCCTGTAATGACTTTCTCAGAAAGCCGAGTAAAGAGTTGAGAATGAAGTGTGTGATCCCTGGCCCTATATGGGGCATTAAAGACAGGAGGTTTTCACTTACCCATGTTCTGTGTGACACTTTGACCTCACCTCTCTTATTGCAGGGGCACACACGCACACACATACACACACACACACGGTTACACACACACACACACACACACACACACACACACACACACACACACACACACACACACACACACACACACACACACACACACACACACACACACACACACACACACACACACAGTCACATCTGAGGGAGAAAGATGTAGGGCCCTTTTTTTTACGACGTTACTGGACCCCTCCGGCGGAAGGGTGGAAGGGAAGGATTTCCATTTAATGGAAGACTGGCAAGTATTAGGTTCAATTAACAGCCTCCCCTCAATCCGCCATGCCCTGACAGTACAAAGCCCACGTCCACAACACACACACACACACACACACACACACACACACACACACACACACACACACACAAACACACACACACACAATATACATAATACACCAATGCCATATATTAAAGTAATAGAGTGTGCGTCAAGGGGGAGAGAGAGAGAGAGGGACAGAATTATTTAAGGGGTACGGAGGACCCTGACCCCCACACCCCCCCACCGAAAACATTTATTTCCCAAGAAACCTTAAACCCGGGGGTCCAAGGTGGGCTGTCTGATAGCCTACACACTCCATTACATCTTTACTGCGTTGCCGCCTGGCAGTTGTCGGCCATTGGCCCCGCGTGGATTAAACCCGGTGCGGGTGCGCTGCGCGTTTTAACTGCCCGCCCTAAACCATGCCTGTTGCTCGTGAATGGTATTCGCGCACCCGCCCCCCCCCCCCATTTAAAGCAACAACGCCTTTAGCGGAAACACTACTTCTCGTAAATGTGACATGGGAGGAAAAAATAATAATCCAAGAGGGTTTTCAAATCATTCGTTTCTTACCATTTAGCAGACGCTTTTATCCACAGCAACGCACACAGTGAGGTAGTTACAGGGTCACTAATGAGCAGGTAGGGGGTTAGGTTTCCCTACAGGTAAACCGCCGACTGCAGACGCTGGGGGTTTCGAACACACAACCTTCCGGCTAACCACGAAAATACCCTGCCATTTCTTGAGGGATGTTGGTGTCGGGTGAGGGTCAGACTGAAGTAGGCTCAGACTGAGTGCACATCTGCTTGTTCCATGAATGTATCCGTAAGGAATGCATCTTACGGCTCCATCAAAGAGAGTGTGTGTGTGCGTGTGTGCGTGTGTGTGTGTGTGTGTGTGCATGTGGAGTGAA
>JAOPHQ010001210.1:0-89904 GCA_030340625.1 Merluccius polli
CAATGGTTGTGCGGTGGTTGTACACATCATGAGTCACTAGGAGCAGGATAGCCTCCAGTCACTGAAAAATGATCACTGGGATTGGGGTGAGGCAATAATGGGAGCTGATGTGAAACGTGGTCAAGCAGCGGCAGGTAGACATACCACGCTGTGTGGTCTGCAGAGAGAGAGACAGAGAGACAGAGAGAGAGAGAGACAGACAGACAGACAGACAGAGAGAGAGAGCACCTCATAGCAAAGGCATTTTAACAAATAAACACAGCAATTCACATTATCAGGCACTCACACCAACACACACACACGCACGCACGCACACACACACACATGCACACACGCACATACGCACACACGCACACACACACACACACACACACACACACATGCGCACACACACATCAACTATGCACCAGAGGACAACTTGAAGTGTGGGTTTGTTTGCCAAGTGGTTGCTAGGCAACGGGGCGGCTGGCGGCTGGCTGCAGGCATTGTTTCAGGTATAACATTCAGGTGTTTCCCAATTCCCTTCTGTTAACTTACTGCTCTTATCGTCCCCTTGATTGCCTCACTCGACCACTGTCAGGCTGATTATGCACACAGACAGATTCCAACATGTCCATACGCCCACTGTTTCCGGAAGAATGCCATATATGGGGGTGAACCTTCCCAACCAGGTATGCCGAATGCAACACTGGGGATAAATATAATGACTCACGCCCGGCAGTCAATGGATATGGTTCTGTGTGACTTAGGGCTTTTGAATGATCACATGTCATAAAGTACACTAAATGGAGTAAAGGAGAGGCCGCTCTCTTCCTCTGTGTGCTTCCCAGAGCTATTGTTGAGCAGGAACACCCACCCAGTCAATCCAGAAATACTTTCGGTGGCGGGAAGAAGCTCACGTTTTTGTGAAGAACAGCACTGACCTGCTTGCTCTCCAGTCAAACAGGAGGGACACCCACACCAACACCGTTCATGGAAAATATTACACAGTTAGCCGACACTCTCTACTCCCAAACAACTTTGTCATCGTCACACAACACAAAGCCACTCTACTATCTGGCCGCTGGGCCCATGCCACCTACACAGAGGAGGGGTGACCTATCGCATGCTACTTTGTCGATATCACTAAACAATGCAGGGAGGACTTTTCCATGTGCCAACATGGAAAGGTTCCCCCCCGCTGACAAATCCACAATCAGACACAACTAGGAAATGAAGCACACTCACTCCTAGGTGTGGCTATAGAAGTGGGACTTTTAAATGTGTTTATTCATGTGTGCATCTGTGTGTGTGTGTGTGTGTGTGTGTGTGTGTGTGTGTGTGGGGGGGGGGGTTGGGGAACTCTGTGTGATGTCATGGTGTCTGCCCCGTGTGTGTAGTCTTCTTGGAAATTTTTGGAGACATGATTGTGAGGATTGTGTCTGGAAATGTGTCTTAAGGGTTTCCAAAAAAAGACTGTAGATGTAATGTATGAATGTAAATTCTAAGAAAAATGTCAGAGTTTATTGGATGGGTAAATGTGAAATGTGAAAGGTTAAACAGGATGAACAAAACAGCCAAACACACACTTGTGTATTGAGGCAGATGTGTCTGTGTTGCGCACGACATGCATGTGTTGTCTGCCCAGGTTTCAAAGTACTGGAGCGTTAGGGTGTGACCTGAAGTTTATACAGATTATCTTTGTTTTCCTAAGGTGTGCCTTTCTGTGTCTTGGGTCTTGATTGTTATAAATCAAAAGAAAATTATTATTATAGGAACACCTTGTCAATTCCATTTTTTAATGGCTGCAATGTTTTACAGTGCACCAAATTGGAAAACACTTCCTGATCACCCTGTTGTGGTACTTTACTTGCATGGAGCAGATAGTGAATCACAGTAGCAGTAGGCGAGGAAAAGGTTTCAGGATATGCGTAGCTTTGCTGTGATTTAGTTTGCTTATCGCATTAAGCGATAACATGGCCTCCAGCTTCATTCCATTTACAAATATATTAGACAATCTGGTTCAAAAGTGTTGTTGTGGGGAAAACACAATTAGTTAAAATAGATGTTAAGTAATTACAGAATATGATACATTACCAGATTCATATTACCATTCATATTTTAAATATTACCATGAACACAACACACTTTGATTCTGAGAATGTTTCTTCTTCTTCATCCACACACACACACACACACGCACACACACACACAGCTGGTAAAGCCTGTTAATTTTACTGAGATAAACATCAAAGCAAATCTGGGTGACTTTTGGACAAACGTGCAATGTTCAGGTTTCGTTAACGATGTCAGGTGTGCATCATTATACTTAACCAGTCTTGTCACGACATTGAACCGCTTTTAACTTCCCTCCTGGAAACTTCAGAAGAGCACACATGGGGATCCTTAGTTGTCTGGCTCCCTCAAGTGGTGACATTGCAACAGTCAACACCAATAAATCTGACTAGATTATCATTTTGCATTTTGTATATCATTTTGTATATATGTTTTGTAACACCACAAGTCAGTTGTCAGTTGTCAGTTGTGCTGCCTGAGACAATCTGTCAACTAAATCAAATGTTGTACAACCCGTTTCTTTAAAAAGTTGCCTTTTCCGTATCTAGGCCTACTGTCTTATTTGACATTCAGGCTTTTAATGACCTCATAGTTTATAGTCTGTCATTCATTGATTTGTTCACGAATCAAACTTGGAGTGTTTACTACTGTAAACTAATCATTTACTTCCTGATCATATAGACCCATTTCACATGAACACAGGTGTCGCTCATCGCATTGGTTATTGGTCTGCTATGTACATGCCAGGGCACCGGTATAGACTAAACTAGTGAAGACAGTCTGCTGCCCGTGCCCTGGTACATAAAAGTAACAGACCCATAATTACCCATAATTCCTACCTCTGTGAAAAGGGTCTATTCATGTATCACATTAACGACATTGAGGGATTTCTGGAAACCCTTAGTCTCGCATTGACCTATCTCCACACTTTGTTTTAGCTGGAGAAAGGCCTGGCTCTACTTGCTATCATTCTGGTATATGGGGAAAAAAACACTCCCTCTTGTTTGTATTTGTTTAACCAATCACAATCGTCTTGGGCGGCGCCCAGGATGCAGCAACAATGCCCTCGCAGGTAAAAGCCCACCCAGAGCCTGCCATCAGTCGCCCAATGGCAGGCTTGGGCGGTCTTATACCAACAACCTACATCCGGTAAGCCAGACTAGGAAACCCTAAAACATTTAGACTATGAGATTATCTCTTTAAGTTTTATCCCAATTTTCTTGACGTCAGCGACACTATGTCGCCAGGAGGTCACGTCGTCACTGTGGTGGACATTTCCGTAATAAAGGTCTCAACAAACAAGACAGCTTCTTTCAGAGTCTTTACTGTTAACATTTGACACAGAGTTTCATGCTGAGAGGGCTCTGAGTCGGCCTTGACAGGTCTGCTGAAAAGAGCACTGTGATTGTAAGGTGGGGAGATGATGTTATGGGGTGTATTGGATGTATTGTATAAAACTGGCTATGTCTGATGACATAGGCAGACAAATATATATATATATTTGTTTTTTATTATTACTTATTCATTAATACCACCACCACCACCACTATTACCCCTAATCCCACTACCAAACACAATTGTAACCTTAAACTCAAGACATGGTGTGTAATACATCCACTAATGCAGTTATAGTTGAACATTGAAAGAAGGCACGATTTGCTTTGTGCCATATGAAAATTAGATCAAGAGTACAGTAAACAACAGCAGGGTTCTGGCACATCAGCCTCGCCCATGATGTCATACTGCGCTTGCTGACTTGTTTTTCTCAACTTTACACTGCACTTCCCCCACAGAGACACTAGATGGGTATCTGTTGCAATAACATCAATTGAGTTAAAAAGATAGCCATCCATAGCCAACCATCCCTGGAAGGAGGGATCCCCACCCTGCGTGCCTTCTCAAGATTTTTTCCTGATAATCAAGGGAGTTTTTTCTTGCCTTTTGGAGGGCTGGGGTTAGGGGGTGTCATAAATATGTGGCCTGTAAAGCCCTTTGAGACTGTAACTGTGATTAAGGGCTATACAAATACAATTTACTTGACTTGATAGTAGAATAAAAAGTATTTTTTTAAATCATATTCGTCAATAAAATACATGTACTTATTTGATCACAGTGTGTATCTTCCCCACCACCCATTTATTTGGGGATAGCTCATAACAGGGTCAACTGTAGAAGTGGGTTTCAAATGGAACTGAAACAGTAACTGGTCAGATCATGCAGAGGTTTATAAAAGGGGATTCATCCATGGTTTATCAAAGGGTCTCCACGTTTATATTTGCCAAATAATGCTATGTATAATATATAGTGTTATATACCGTAGTACATCAATGTTTAGTAATACATTATTGATCAATTGTTATGTATTTGCTATTGTAAAAAATACAAGAAACAAGATATAAAAATAAGATTGTTTTTGTCATATTTTATTTGCATTCTTCTGGTAGACATCATGTGCATTACCTCAAATCCCAAATAAACAAAATACAAGAAAATACAAATACATAAATATCGGATTCTTCTTGAGAAAGTATTTCTAAGTGTAATAGATCTTTCTTGAAGTATAAACATTATTCAATCAGTCATTTACTTGAGTGAGTAGATAGTAACACTGTCAAATGTGCACTAATAATTCAAAGATAGAAATAAAACCCACCAGTTTCTAACTTAAGGTAATAACAAGGCATTGTATAAAAGGGTGGCTCCCATATCAAAATTATTCAACATAATATAATCACATATGCATTCATTATTCCAAAGTAAAGCAGTGCATTATAGTATAAGCAGCAAAAAGAATTACAAACAAATGACACTTGCTGTGTCAAAACCTGATTAGATTACAGGCTAAGATTAGGCAGCCATCCATTATGCAGTGTATTTAAATCCTAACAGGCTCCAGGAAGGCGGCCCCTAACCTCTATTTCAGGACCTTTTCCCCCCTGCCCCGGAGTGGTGGTTGATGGGATGTTTGTGGTAGCAGTCTGGTGGGGGGGGATTGGGACTTGCATTCATGCCGGTTGGGACATAATACATGCCCTCTAGATAGCTCTGGTCCAGCGGTGGATGGGTCTGGGGGTCCATCTTGGACCCCTGACCAGAGGGACCTCCGTAGATGGCCCCTGCCCCATTCTGGTGCAGGGCTGTGGCAGCGGAGTTGTCAGGGTGGCGGGTGGGTGGTGGGGGCTGAGTCTGGGGATGGGGTGGCGGGGCTTGTGGAGGTGGAGCCACATAGGGTTGCATATACTGTGGGGCAGGGGCATACATATTAGGATTGTGCATTGATGGGTAAGGGGCTGCAGTGGGCGGATAGAGGCCTGAGTGAGACATGGATTGCTGCGGGATCAGCACCTCCACATACTGGCCGGTCTCTGGGTCGAAAAGCATCTTTCTCAATGGCTGCACAGGAACCTCAATGTAGAAATACTTCCCCGTCTCCGGGTCCATCAGCATCCTGCGAGGTGTCTGCCCGAAGCTACCTTCAGAGTAAATGCTGTTGCTGTCGCCCTCATACTCAGAGCCATAGGAGGGCCCCATGCCCTGAGGGCCACACAGATATTGAGAATCCAGATGTGGCAGGCCAGGGGAGTGTCCATGACCCGGGTCGCTATAGGGAGCCCCACCCATCACAGGCTGCTGCTGCTGCTGCTGCTGAGAAGAGCGGGGTAATGAGGGCCGTCTGGACTCCATGTGCTGGTGTGGCTGCAGAGGGCGCTCGGGGGCACAGGGTTGCATGAGAGAGGGGTGGGGAGGGTAGGAAGGAGGCTGGTTGAGGGGGTGGTACATAGTTGGTGGCTGGCCGGGACCCAGGGGACTCGATTTAGGAGAACTGGGCTGGTAGCACATAGGTTGGGGTTCAGCTCTGCACTGGTGGGGTCGGAGAGGAGGCTGTGCGATTGGGTAAGGGTGCGGGTGGCCTGGGGAGTGAGCGGGCGCTGGAGGGGTGTGGTTGTGGGGGCTATGGTGATGGTGAGGAGGAGTGAGACCAGCATGGGAGGGGCATCCAGAGGTGCAAGAGCATGGGGGAGGTCGGGGGGCGGTGAAATAGCGATTTGGCTTCTTGGGGTTCAAACCTTGCAGCATAAGTGGACTGAAACTCTCCCTTTCGTCATAGCTTGGCGGGTCATCTGAAGCATAGAACCGCAGGTCGTCTGATCTCTGGGGGCGCTCACTTGATAAGGATCTGTGGAAAGGCCTTTGTTCATGTGCATATTGTGGTGCTCGTGTTGTGGATACAACAGAGGGTTGTTTTGCATTGTTCGAGGTGACTGTCCTTGCTTGATCTTGAGCTAATGTTGTAGTGGAATACGGTGGTTGACTGTTCAGATCCACAACAGCTGACTGCCCTGACCCACTGGCTACAGTTGAGGAAGATCCAGAGATTTGGCTTGCATTTGTACTGGGAACCAGACCCGGTGCTGAGGTTAATGTTGGGTGTGTGGCTGATACTAATGCAGGGGCCAAAGCCGTGGACCTTTGTGTGTAACTGGAGCTTTGAGGTGAGGCCTCAGAAGGTTGAGCTCTGTCATTGGACTGTTCTTTATCAGATGATGCTGATGAGTTTGACTGACTCGAAACAGTCGTTGTCATTTTGTTCTGTGGTGGTCTGCAGCTAGAGACAGCAGACACAGCTAGTTTTCTTGTATAGTTGGAAGCTGATGAGCTCTCACTGGAGAGTTTTCTATAGATAGTTGGTGAGGAGACTACTATTGTTTGAGGTCTCTCCTCCCTCTCTTGTGGTTTTGCATTCAATGTGTTCTCAGCTGAAGTTTGAGATTCATTCGACAGTGGGCCTACATCAGGTGGTTTGAATTTGTAGTTAGGCTTTGGTGGCACAGCTGGTTTTGTTTGACTGTTTGATATCGACTTGACCTCTATGGATTGAGGCTTTTTGTTCTGCATTAAATTGTTTGTCGATGTCTCTTGTTTCTGTGTTTCTTTTGACAGTGACTTCACCTCAATTTGCTGAGATTTAAATCTTCTCAGCGCAGGGGACCTTGGTGGAAAAGTTGGATCTTGTCTTTTCAAAGCATCAAAATCTTTTTGTTCTCTCTGTTTGATTGGTGGTGTTACTGTTTGCCTCCCTGTATGTCTCAAAGGAGTTCCACTATTTTGCTGTGCAGAGTCTCTCATTGGAGGCTTAATACCCACACTCTCTTCCTCTCCCCTCTTTGGTGGAGTTTCTGGCGTGGGTGTGGACTTGGCAGAGGAAGAGGAGAAAGTCCTCTCTCTCTGGGACTCTGACATGCCACCTTCTGAAGTTGAGCAGGTCTGCAGAGGAATTTCGAGTCGGTTTACATGCTTATGAGGCATCCCCTTACCTCCAGCTGTGTTTTGTTCTCCCTCATTCAATACTGCTCCAATCTCAGCTTGGTAGCCCTTCTCCTTGAGCAACATAGACACTGTGTGGCCGCTGCTCTCAGTGTTTGTGGCTGTGGCTGGTGTGGGTTTCTCATCCTGGACAGTCTTGGGCTTGCTGAACCCATCCCTTATCACCACTACAGCGGTGGAAACCTCTCGTTCCTTACTGGGTAATTTAGGGAGGCTTCCCAGCATGGGAGGTTTCTTGTCTCTTCTGGCTGCCTCAGGTTTAGCCTCAACTGGTGTCGTGTAATTTCTGACTTCAATGCTATCTTCTTTTGGCTCTTTGTTAGCATCAGACTCACATGGTTTTGATGTTGTTGTCTGATTGGTCATGTGCATCTCTGGGCCTCCATATAAATAACCCTCTGGCTTGGCGGCCTCCGCAACAGACAGCTGTGCAGAGGCCTGTTGGTCACCATGTTTGCCTTGCTCTGTTCTGCTGGGTGTCATTTTGTCCTTGTCCTCCTTCCAACACACTGCCCTACACTCTATCTGCATTCGCTGTGAGTGAAACAGAGACCTGCCCTTTTGTTCCAGTGGAGTGGTTGTCGATGTTTTGAGCTTTGCATCTCTTCCCTCCACCTTTGGTTCCTCCACCCTGTCCTCTCTTAGCTCCTCCGTCTGTTTGTCTGTCATTACTTTATCACTTTCTTGTGTCATCACCTTCGTCCTGTCCTCTTGCCCTACCTCCAATTTACCATTTTTACTCTCCACTTTTCTTTCCTCAGTTATTTCCTCTCTCCTGTCCTGATGTATCTCCTCATTTTCTACACGTTCTTCCATTTTAGGTGAAGGTATTGCAGGACTGCTTGCCTTGAATGACAGGTTATATGTGTTCTTTACCAGCCTTCTCACATCTCTTACTTTGTGGATAGGTACTTTGACTTTATTGTTCCCATTTCCATCTTCCTCCTCTGTCTTCACATCTATTTTGGACTCTCCCTTAGCTTCCTTCTCTCTGAAATACGGTTTTGATGATGGTTCTGGTGATGGAACTTCACAGTGCAATTCTGGTTTATTTTCCAACTCTGGTGTAAGGGAGACATTAAGGGATGACTTCTTTTTGTCATTGGCAAGACCAGCTTTGAGAGTGATCTCTGGTGTTTTAGACATAAAGGTGCTCTTGTCAGAGTGTTCAGGTTGTTTACGCTCTTCTGTGCCAAGTATTCTGCAATCCAGTTCTTGCCTGGCTTCCATGTTGCTGTTGGATCCAGTAGCAAAATTAACTCCTGTATTCCCGACAGTGGTATTTGCTGACTTGCTAGCTGCTCTTTCCTCCTCTCTTTCACAGCCACCTGCTTGTCTTGTAAATGGAACCATGAGTTCTGACCTCATTCCAGATCTCTCCATGGTTGTGTACCTGTTTTGAAAATGAGTTTCCTCATTGTCAAGTGGCACAGTGTAGCTGTGTTGGTTAACAGTTGGACTTGGCCTTTTACTGGATTTCATTTCAAAGTGTTGTTGGACATCAGGAGCCATTGTGTTTGATTCTGTTCCTACAGCAATATCTTCAGATAACAGACTGCATTGTGACTTGAGGCTGGAATTTAGATGCAGTGTATCATTTTGGGTTGGTTTTTCCAGTGTTTTCTCCCCTTGAACAGGTGATGATGATGTTTTTTCCTCATGGGAAGAAAATGTTCCCTCTCCCCCTGGCTCCTCTCTATCAACACTTTGCATCTTCTTAGACAGCACACTCTTGATAAGGCAAGTGGCCATCTTGGTTTTAGGATGCGTCTCATCAAGTGAAGCTGACTTCTGTAGTTTAGATGTTTTCTTGTTGTATTCTGGTATCTCAGGGCTGGGTTCACAGTGGTAGGACTCATTCATGGTCACTGGTGTGCTGTGCTGTCGCAGCAAAGTCTCTTTGAGGGACCCCTGGAAAGAGGGGCTGTCTGCCATCACCGGAACCACAGGGCTGCCATTCTCACTGCTTTCATCTTGCCTTGATTCAAGCGTGTTCTTTCTCTTGAGCTGGATCTGTCTTTTGGGAACTCCTCTCCTACCCTTTCTAGGTTCCTCTCTTTCCACAGCAACATCCACACACTCAAAGCTGCCCATTTCATAGCGCTTTGCTGGGTCTAGGCCATCTGAGTAATATGTAGTTGGTTGGAATGGAAAGTCTTCATTGTCCAGTCTTTGTCCGGACCCCCTGAAGTCTGCATAGGCTAGCAGAGAAGCACTAGCCCCGGCTGGGCTTTCCTGGGTAGATGGTTGGGAGATATTGGTGGAGGATCGGTGGCTAGAGTTGTACATATCCAGGTAGTCAATCTCAGGGCTTGACAGGCTGCTGAAAGCAACATCAGAAAACCACTTCACCTCATTGTCTGCCTCGTCCAGCTCACTTCCCATGCTGGAGCTAGAACTCTGGCGGGGCCTGTTTTTAGAAACACGTCCAGGAGCAATCCTCATATTCTGGGGCACAGAAGGCTGTAACCTCCGAGTGGGACCTCCTCTTCTCTGTTGTTGCTGTGGCTGTCTCTCGGCAAGCAGCCTCTCTGAATAGGAGTGGGCTGTTAGCATTCCCTGCCTGGTCTGTTTGCCTGTGGAAGCTGTACTGTGACTCTCAGGCCCTTTTCTATTCCTGGCACTGAATGACAGCTCAACCTGTTCCCCTCTGTTACTGGCATGTCCCTGCCTCCCCTCCCTCTTTTCCTGCACTCGCTCCTCCCTCTTCCTCTCACTCTCCATCTCTCTCCTCGTATGCTTTAGTTGTTCTCTACCAGTATCTCTCTGCCTTTTGCTCTCCGCCTCCAAAGGAATTTCCCTCTCCATCGCCATCTGCCTTTCCTGCCACAGCCAATCATCTTGGCTATTGCTGTTTCTATGCGCGACACCGGGGCTTCCCCATTTTGTCATCTGATTCTTGAAATTGTCAGTTAGTGTTGATGGTGCAACTTGTGGGGGGCTCCGACCCCTGTTCTGCCACAGCCTGTATGGTTTCTCTGGGGCTATAATGTGTACAGGGGTGAACCGTGTAATTGGGGGTGAGGGAGTTCTCCTTTTGCTCGCATGATGGGCCATGTCCTCTGCAGGCTCCTCTCTGCTTAAAATCACAACCTTGGTTGATGGCTGTTTTCTGTTGTACGCAGGCTTACATGATGTTTCAGATGTGTTATTTTCTATCTTCTCAGATCTTGGGGAGTACATTGGAAATGTAGGCTTTGGTTCTTTCCCTCTCTGGACAGGTGAAATAGTGGCAGCCTGGCAGGCAGGTAAGTTGTCTGGCTGTACGTTAACAGTAGAGACTGGTAGACCATGAAAAGGGCTCTGTATTTCAATAGGGGAATTCAGATTTTGGTCTTCCTTCTGAATAAAGTTATTGCTGTGTCTCTTCTCCTTTGTGGAAGAATATAAACTTTGAGGGTATGTTTCCGTTGGTGTGATTTCGCTATGTTCACTTAGTTGTTCCGGTGTACTGCTAAATGTTCTCTCTCCAGGCGGCTTGACAACACTATTTGATTCAGGTGGTGCTGATTTTGTATCTGCTGTTTGGCTGTGGTTTGGTACATCCAAAGGGGAAGACTCTTTCACTTCGGGTGTGTCTTTAGGAGAAAGAGAGGGTTGTGGGGTAGAGTAAGGGTTACCTTCCTGTAAGGGGGATTCTGCAGTACATGGATTACACATAGGTTCAGCTGATGGGGCTAAAGGTGATAGTTGTCCATTTCTCAAATACTTTGAGTCTGTCACCTGAGGGCTGCGGTGCCTTAACCTAGGTGAGTGAGAAATGTGTCTTGGCTGAGGTGAAGCGGCCAGTTGCTCTGCTACAGGTAGGGGAGAGGGAAGATTCGGCTTATTTGAGGACACAAGATGTCTTGGTGAAGGAGTACGATGTCTCGGGTCAGGTGAGAGATTCCGATACCTTAAATCGGGTAAGGATTTGTTAAGTCTTGACTCAGGTGAATCAGTTACATGTGTTGGATCAGGTGATGTAATATGATGTGTCGATACAGGGGATAGAGTGTGAAATCGCTGTTCAGGTGAGAGATTGTGGTATGTTTGTTCAGTTGAGGGAACAAGGTGGCTTGACACAGGTGAGGAAGTGTAATGTATTTCTCCAGGTGATGGGGTGTGCCGTTTCTCCTCAGGTGAGAGAATATTATACTTTGGGTCAGACATGGTAGTATATTGTCTGTCTGGAGGTGATGACGCAAAATATCCTGGTTGAGGTGAGGAAGTGTAACTTATCTTCCCAGGTGATGGAGTAAGATCCCTTGGTCGAGGTGAGGGAGTAAACAGACTTTTCTCAGGTGATGGAGTAGGATCCCTTGGTTCAGGTGAGGGAGTTAGTTGTCTTTTCTCAGGTGAGGGAGTTAGTTGTCTTTTCTCAGGTAAAGTAAAAGGGTTCATTGGTTCAGGTGAGGGAGTTAGTTGTCTTTTCTCAGGTGAGGGAATTAGTTGTCTTTTCTCAAGGGATGGAAGGAGGTTCATTGGTTCAGGTGAGGGAGTTAGTTGTCTTTTCTCAGGTGAGGGAGTTAGCTGTCTTTTCTCAGGTGAGGGAGTTAGTTGTCTTTTCTCAGGGGATGAAAGTAGGTTCCTTGGTTCAGGTGAGGGAGTTAGTTGTCTTTTCTCAGGTGATGGCAGAATAGTACTTGGTTCAGGTGAGTCACTATAAGGAACTTTTGGTGATGGAGCAAAACTCCTTGATTCAGGTGAGGGAGAATGATGTTTCTCAAAATGTATTGGTTCAGGTGAGGGAGTGTAATGTATTTTCCCAGGTGATGGAGTAAGATCCCTTGTTTCAGGTGAGGGAGCAAGATACCTTGATTCAGGTGAGGCAGCAAGATACCTTGGTTCAGGTGAAGGAGTGTCTTCTCGTTTATCAGGTAATGGAGAGAGATTCCTTGTTTCAGGTAAGGGATAATGATGAATTGTGTCAGGTGAGGGCGAAAGATCCCTTGGTTCAGGTGAAGGACTGTAAGGTCTTGTCTCAGGTGAACGACCTTGATGCCTTTGCTCAGGTGAAGGTGTATAACGCTGTGGCTCAGGGGACAAAGATCTGTACCTTGGTTGAGGTGACTCAGTTGTTTCAGTGTTATCAGGCTCCAGGTCACTGTATTTATAATATTGGTCAGGTGAAACTATTGTAACTGTACTCTCTTCTTGGCCGGTCCTGGATTCAATCTGTCTGACTGTGGCCTGACACTTAGGTTCAGGTGACAGAGATTTCTTCCAAATTGGCTGCAAAGTTGAAAGGTGAGCTATTTCGGGGAACGTGGCTGTGTCCCCGTCTTCAGGCTGGATGACAGAGTAACAGAGCCCTGTAATGTGAGGGGAGGAGATGGGAGGACTTTGGTGATCTTCAGAATTCAATGCTAAATTCTCTTCAGGGGACTTCTCTCTCCTTCTCACCTCTGGTGAAGATGCCGTAACTCTTATTTCTGGAGAGCTAGCAGTATAGTCAAACTGTTTTGGACAATAGTCACTACTTACTTCAGGCGAATGGAGTGAATATGATACAGGTGAGAGAGCCTGGGACAGGGAATCAGAGGTGGGAGAAGTATGTAGTACTCCAAGCGACAGCGCAGGTGAGGGGGTATACCTGGCTGCAGGCGATACACTGCTTCCTCTATGCTCAGGAGTGCGAGCTATAGAACTGACAGGTGAGGGCGGTGTGTATCTAGGAAGAGGTGTGGACACGGTACTCTTGGCTTCAACAGACAACCTGCTGTCTTGGTTATCGGGTGTCTCTCCCCCAGTGTCTCCTTCAGCCGATGAAGTGCAGGAAATAAGCTCTGGTAAGCAGGAAGAGCCCTCCTCTATGTCAGGTGTTGAGCCTCTGCTGAAGAGGTCATGTACAGAGACCCTCCCTCTTAGCTCTGAGAAAGGCGAGCAGTCCTGGGTATCAGAGGAGTAGGAATAATCTCTCAATTCAGGAGTGGTTGAGCTTTCTCCTGACTGCTGATAGATGTCCACACTGCTATGTGAAGGTGAATTAGACGAAAAGATGACTCTGGGTTCGAATGTAGGTGGTGTCAATCCTTGTAGATGATTGGATGATTGTGGTTGTTGCTCCAATGAGGGACTACCCTTGTGAGATCCACTTGATGAGAGACTACCCTTGCGAGATCCACTCGATGAGAGACTGCACTTGCGAGATCCACTCGATTCAAGCAAAGTTGCCGTGAGTTGTGACTCAATAGAAGATAAGCTGGCTCCTAGGTTACTAGGCTGAGGGGAGTGACTCGGAGTTGAAGACCGATGCGAGGATAAGGATGAGGATGGAGATGAGGATATCCCTCTACCTTCAGCACTCTTCAGTGTCTGTGGAGGTGATGGGGTCCTAGAAGTGGAAACAGCGTTAAGGACCTCAAGTGATGCACTCTCTGTACTTAAAAGAGGTAGCGGTGGTGTGGCCGCTGATTCTACTTTGGGGATCTCTGCAGAAAGCCCTGAATGCTCAGAGGTCTGTTTGTGGCCTTCTGAATCTTCCCCTTCAGAAATATCTGTTTGCAACGTTGGGCTGCGTAGTGTCTCTTTAGGATCCTCAAAGCCGTCCTCTCCTTCACTAGAGCCGTGAGCCGTGTGGTATGAGCCAGAGGAGTCGTCTACCAGGGGGGAGGCAGCTGCCCCTCGGTCCACCTCCCTGGGAGGCGGAACAAAAGCCGCTGATGCAGGACTGCTAGAGAGGGAGGGTGACTCACAGTCGTCCCCGAAGATGTCACACAGACAAGTAGTCTCTGAGATGGCACTACGGGGGCTAGGTATGTTGGTGATGTCAAAGATCTCAACGTGGTTAGGGGTGCCTTCTCGGTGGCGGAGGGAGATGGTGCGGGGCGCACTGCGCAGGAGGGAGTAGCTGTCCCCCTTAAGACTCCAGCTGTCCATCGCTAGACCACAGGCACCAGATCTTCACAGTGGCCAGTCCAGTCTTCTTCCCTGGTGTTTCCTAAACTGTCTACCTGGACTGGGGTAATGACATTCAAATAGTCATATAGCAGATCATTTAATTAATTTGCTCAGATAGAAAAGCATATATAATGATCAATATCTTTGAAGTGGCTAAATCTATTCCATTTGTAAAAATAAATAAATGTAACGTCATCGTTTGGATGTTACATTAACTTTTTTTTTTGCCAAAAAAAGCTATCTCATTCACCTGGCATTCACCAACTTCAATAATCAAAACTAAATAAAAATAAATAAATAAAAATTCAATTTAAGAAACAAGCACAAATAAATTGCATGTTTGTGGCGCACATATTGAATTACTGATCTAATATAGCAAGACATTATATTGAAATTAATTGTGTCTCGTACATACCAATCACCGACTGCGCCAAAAAGGAGAGCATGAATTTAGACTGAGTCTGAATGAAAAAGAAAGAGAGGTTGTTTGCTCGCTTACCTTCAGCCCCAAATGGAGTAGTTCAGGCATTGAATTTCAGTGTCCTTCATCCAATCAACTGTCTCTTAAATCCACAGCATATTTCGGCACAGCAGCAACCCAGCCCTAACTTCTAAGTAAGGACCCGCATCTGCAGAACAGTGTGAAACAGTCCCAGGCCCTGGCTGTGGGATACAATCTTCACACATTCAAAACAGTTTCCACCATGACTTTAGAAGAAGCAGAGAGGGCAATCTGACTCAATCTCTTTCCTCTGACTTTCTCCCCTCTCTTTTTCTCTCTCTCCATTCTGCCCATCCCATCAAAGCATGCCCCAGGGAAGGGCTTACTGTTTCTAACCTGGTTCTCCTCTCTAGGTTGAGAATAGGTTTTGGCATAGATTACCCTATCTGAGCTTGGCTGGGTGAGGTTTATAGTTAGCAGCAGGTGCTGATCCAGCCAGGGTAGACGCATGCCCCTGGAATCTGACACTAAGACCCAGTTCAGTGGCAGGACCCCCGCTATATATAGAGCCACACTATCAGGGCCAGATAGTCAAAGGTTTACTTGCCTGCCTGGGAACACATATGTGTAGGAAGAAAGGGGAAGAGATATGGCAAAGCACAGCCACTCACACTTCAACCACCTGACAGATACTTAAGCGGTTATGCTTAATTGTCACGGGTGTACATTAGGAGTGTGTGTGTGTGTGTGCGCATGCAAGTGTATACGTGCAATGTGTGTGTGCATGTGTGTGTGTGTGAGAGTGAAAGAAAAACAGTTTCTCAGGATCACCTTGCATAAAGGATCAGCACTTGACACACTTTCAGACATTGGCAGACATTTTAACAGATCGAAGACCACATATTGAGTGTGTAGAGTGTGTATTACAGTCCTCATATAATATCCTCCTCATTATTATGATTTTAATATCACTCTACACATGCTACAAGGGGAACAGCAATATTTGATACAAAGGCTGTCTGAGTATTTGAATTTGTCTGAGTTTGATAAACAGTAGGGACAGCTATATGTCCCATTAGCTTTATAGTGAGTCAGGGTAAAATGGCGGAAACTATTTGAATCTATTTGCTGTCAAAGTTTACATAAAGCTGTGATTGGCAGATTATAAACTATTTCAATCCCAAGTAAATGTATTTGATGAACTAGGGAAGTTGGTAAGAAATCAGATAGATCCAACAATGTGAGAAACATTCTCTTAATCCTCAACTTTCCTCTTCAAGTCTAAATATAAGCATAAGTGCTTTTATTTTGAATGTGTCTGGTTGGAATGAAAGAACCCCAGTGTTTGTTGTTCAGTGTAGAATGCAATGTAAATATAATGCAATATGAGCAAAGTGGTATTGCCATAGTTGGTAACAGTAAAATGTCCTACAATATAAATACACAAGATGTCAGCGGTCAAAAATAGAGTTCTGTCAGCGTACTGTGGGTGTGAGAAGGCGAAATTATTTTATGTATGTAAGGATGGTGCTCTTACACATTTGTGTGTGTGTGTGTGTGTGTGTGTGTGTGTGTGTGTGTGTGTGTGTGTGTGTGTGTGTGTGTGTGTGTGTGTGTGTGTGTGTGTGTGTATGTGTGTGTGTGTATGTAAGTGTGTATGTAAGTGTGGCACATATTGCTGGAGGATTCAGGGAGAAGGAATGATAAGCACCTTTGCAATGGGGGGGCTTTTGTCTGGATCACTGATAGATTAGTTACACAAGGCCTACCCGTTATGTCAGCAATGCATCACGCCACATCATCTTTCCATCCCAATAAGCTTGGACTCTGGGCCAGACTGATCAGGTTTTCTGTGAGAGTTAGCCATGAACAGGGCGAGAAAAACAACGGTGTGTGATGCAGTATTGTACATTACTGTCTGTATATGCACTAAAAGTGTTATCTTCATTTTTTGTATCAACATCTGTTGGCCACACATATTTAGGGTGTGGTGCTAATATTGTGAACGTGAGGTCTCGATGGTATTTCAAAGCTGGTTGTAATCATGACAAACAGTAAGGATTTAACTTGCCTTTTTGTAGGCTAGGCTCCATGCTGTTCTTGTATGGTCAACTTATATCAGCCACATTTCTGATGACATTTAGTTTATCCATTAAATGACTCACTAGATAAAATCACACCAGTTTGTGAAACAATTGAACAAACCATTAACCTTTAAATATCTTTTTTAATATTGGTTTGCTTATGATAGGGATTGTGGCATGCATTGAAACATTACAGTTATCCTGTCTTTGCTTTTGCAGGTTACATGTTGACATGTTACTGCAGACAGAATACAGAGAAGCATTACAACTAGATGTATTAAACGTTTCAATACTCTTCGCATTAAGTCTGGTTATTTTTGCAACACGCACGCAATAAATGTCAAAATCAAAACGTATCATCATCACTCTCCGCTACTCTTACTCTGAAATCCCGAGGAAGGCACAGTGCGACACAGGAAGTCCCGCCCCCCGGAGCGACTGGTGGTCAAGTGTTGTCATAACAAGCAAGTGGCTAACGCTAACGCTTTGCTAACAAGCTACCCAAAAAAAATAGGTACGTCGTTTGTCGAAATGTCTTTGTCCTCAGGTCGGGCTCAACGTCGACGTCTCCTCCGACAGCTGGTAAAACACCGGCCGTGTCGTCCGTTACGGTTGTCATGGTGCCCTGGGGTGATCCCGGCCTTGTCATACATAGCAGCCGGATGAACATGAACTACTTAGCCCGGGTGTTGGTGATGATGTCAAGCTTTTGTGGGCAGTAAAGGCTGTTTGTTTACGTTAGCCCCGCCGCGGCGATTTTATTTTCAATCAAGGATTTTAATGCCGTCATTAAAAAAAAATGCGGCGAGCTTTAAAACGAGCTGACCTCGCTGGCCACGGCGTGGAAATGCGTCCACGCACCGTGACATGTAGTAGTTTGCACTGGGAAGCTACTGCTAGCTAGTTGGGACGTTTGCTTGCTAACAGTGCTACACAGCCTCAGCTAGCTGTCACTAGTCCTCTGTGCTTCCTCGACGCCGGGATTACTTTGAATTGTGTTGCTTATCTTGTGCTGATCGTTTGGACGTAGTTGATGCGTCCCGCTGCGTTGTTGCTTTTACGTCAGAGTGGGGGTGATGACCTTTTATAGGCAGCCTTGTGAGATGGGTGGCATTTAAACAAGGCTGAGGCCTAATATCAATAGGTCATATGGTCAACTCTGCAAACTTTTTGACTAAAGCAAGGGTATGTTGTTTCACAAGTTGTACTTTTACGCGGACAAAACACTGCTATAAAAGAAGAGTTGGATGCCACAGCCCCACATTTCGACCGTATAATTACAAAATCCATGTTATTTTGGGGTCATAATAATAATCACAATGACGTTAAGTCATAATAATAACAACCATGATAGTGTGTCAATATTGTATGTGTCATATAAGAATGGGATCACCAGTCCCGGCAACTGGATGTGTCTTCTTGTGTTGTCTCTGCAGACCTAGGGCAGCAGGTTTGGGGTGTCTGCGTGTCCCAGTCTGAGAGGATGGAGCAGTGTGCCTGTGTGGAGCGTGAACTGGAGAAGGTCCTCCATCGCTTTGTCATGTATGGCCACCAGTCGGAGGAGAGGCTCGACGAGCTGCTGCGCAGTGTCTGCGAGATACGGGGACAGCTCGTTGGATTTGGTGAGATGAGTACAGTGTCTGTTGAAGTTCACAGTGTGTCGTGCTTTGTTTTGTTTTTTCCTGTTACTTGCTCCCATGGCGTTGTTACTTTTTTATGACAGAAACCTTTGTTTGTTTTGTCCTTTAGGGGTACAAGACACAGACTTAGAAGTCCTGTCTCAAACTATGGCACAGTGTTGTAAGAATATCAAAGAAACAGTCCAAATGCTCGCATCTCGGCATAAGGACATCCATGGCAGCGTTTCAAAAGTAGGGAAGGCGATCGACAGGGTAAGGCCGACAACGCCTCTCTTTCCAATGTTTTTCCTACTGCAGTGTGGATTTACATTTCTTTGTGACAATGCACATTTTGTGTCTGCCTTTTCCTTTCAGAATTTCGATGCCGAGGTAAGCGCTGTGGTGGCAGAGACAGTGTGGGACTCTCCAGAGAGACAGAAGTACCTCAGCGAGACCATCGTAGAGCACCTATACAGGCAAGGCATGCTCAACGTAGCAGAGGATCTCTGCCAGGTATGTCAAATGATTTAAATCTTGTCACCTTTTGTCGAGAGAATACTTATCTGTTGGGATCTTCATAGGACTGCAACTAACAATTATTTTCATAGTCGATGAAGCTAACAATATTTTTTCCGATTAGTCATTTAGTCTAGAAAATGTCATAAATTATAGCAAATGCGATCACAAGTTACCAGAGTCCAAAGTGATATCTTAGATTTGCTTGCTTTATCTGACAAGCAGCCAAGAAACACTAAAATATTCATTTTATATAACGATCCATGAACGAAACATTTGAATTTCTGAAGCATCAAACAGTGCATGTTTGGTATTTGTACTTGATAAATGACCTAAACAATTAATCAATGATAAAATTTGATTAATTTTTTAAATTGTCAATCAACTAATCGTTGCCACCCTAGATCTTTGTTCTTTTACACTGCTGTGTGTCCTCTGCTGTAGGAGTCTGGAGTAGTCATAGACATGAGTATGAAGCAGCCTTTCTTGGAGCTCAACAGGATTCTGGAGGCTCTGAGAATGCAGGACCTCAGACCAGCACTGGAGTATGCTATTTTTTTCTGTGGGAAAAAAACGAATGATTGTGTATATTTCATTGATCTTATATTGATAGTTTGATCATTTGATGGCCAACCTACCGTAAAACTTCCAATAAAAGCAGGGTCCCTAATAGACGCAGCTCCCCATTAAAAGCCTGGTGTGGCTACACTTTTTGACAAATAAACGCAGGTCTCCAATAGAGGCCTGGTCTGGATTTTATCTAAATAATTTTGGTGTATAAAACCTCTTTAAACCCACCGGGTCGCCCGCTTGAACGACTTAAGCCTTTTAGATCACCTACACAAAGATATGGTAACCATTTAAATGTCTGTCAATATGGACATAATGCACATCGTTAGATCTGTTAGATTCTCCACAGTTCAATCATTCAGTTCATTTAACACAAACTATGAACACCAACTAGGGTGGCCATTTGTCCGGCTTTAGGCCGGACTGTCCGGTTTTTCAATGTCCTGTCCAGCGTCCGGCGCAGCATCAAGCCGGACGCGTATTTGTCCGCCTTTTTGAGACACTAGAGTTGTAGACCAGTCAACGTCAACTGGCAGCCAAATCCGGCCCACCAGAGACGCCCCCCCCCCCCCCCCCCGCCGGTCGTAGGTCCGGGGTGTGCTACAATAGAGACGGGGAAAAAGGGCTTTTGAAGCGATCATAAAGTCCGTACGGTCTGTGTCCGTTCCTGCATTGTTTATATTCCTTAAGTCTGTATGGGTCCACCGATCAAAAGAATCAATGGGTTTCATTAAATTAAACCGAGTTGTGAATAATATCATGTGAAGTCCGTTGCGCACCGTCTACTGCGCAACGGACTGTTTACTGTCTGTATGCTGTCGTAAATCTTCCTTTGCCGTAAAACGACGTTCACGTTCGAGCATCATGGCGGCAACACCAAGAAAAAAGTAGTAATTCATATGTTGTTTGATATCCTAATTTTTTTTTTTTTTTACAAATAAGATTGATACTGCTTTAAATAAACAATAGTATTTCCCATATTTGGTGAGCAAGAATTTTGTGCTAAATTAATTAAACGCCTGTCCCTAATAGACGCAGGTCCCCAATAAAGGCAGGGTGCTTTCAGTGATTTAAGCAAATAAACGCCCGGGCTATTATTAGATGTTTTACGGGTATGTCAATATTGAATCTATATACTACACAACAAAATTGTCAAGTCAAATTTGATTGCATTATCACATTGCAACATCTGTCGATCTTGGACTTTAGCTTTAGATATTATTTATCTAAAGTTATATTCTTCCATACCACATATGGATACCTTGATTGTACTGTCTCACCCAGGATAACACGCCTAGAGACAGGTGACACGGTTCCAATGCCTCTCTGCCCATGTGATGTCTTTCCTAGGTGGGCTGTGACAAATCGCCAGCGCCTCCTGGACTTGAACAGCAGTCTGGAGTTCAAGTTGCACCGCCTGTACTTCATCAGCCTGCTCAACGGGGGCATCGGCAACCAGCCAGAGGCACTGCAGTACGCCAGGCACTTCCAGCCCTTCGCCTCCCAGCACCAGCGAGGTGAGCCGAACACCCACCCCGAATGCCCTGTCTAGCGCAGGGGAAGGATCGAATCTAATTTTGATAATCAATTAATTGTTTTAGTTGTTTGTCAAGTCCAAATACCAAAACTTTGCTGCTCAATGCTTCGGAAATTTAAATATTTGGTTTATGGATTATTTTGAAATGAATTCTTTAGTTTTTGTCAGATAAAACAAGCTAATTTAAGACATCGCTTGGGACTCTTTTGGACTATTATTTGACATTTTCTAGACTCAACGATTAGTGGACTAAACAAAAAAAAAAGATTGTTAGATGAATCAACTATGAAAACAATCGTTTGTTGAAGCCCTAGCGTCTCGGACAAGGAGATGACTGTCTGGAGTGTAGCACAAGCGGTCCCTGTTCTACATGTATGGCTTACCATGTCTCCACTGAGTACACCACTGCTCCTGCTGCTATGGGTCATGACTCATGCCCTCCGTCTGTCTGGTACATTTGTTTTTTTGTTTGTTTTCTTTCTAAATGTGAGTATCAATAAAAATACATTTGTCAGCACATATTTATACTTTTTAATTGCACTGTTAAAATGTGGAAATATATCATCTCAGCTTGGGCGCCTGACATCCCTCTCACTCACAGCAGTGAACGTTACGTCAAGCTTCAGTTCAAGACAAAATGCCGAAGACCTCGGCTGTGTGGGATTGTATCTTTGTTTGACTCTTCACTCTTGTTAGGCTCAGGTTGTAAAAGGTTACAGACTAATACCTGATGGAATTAGGAACGGGAGTTGGTCTCCGGGCGCTGCTCCTAGTGTACAAACAAACAACAATACTGTAGAATAACACAATCCTTCAACATTAATGCCTTTAATTAAACCAAAAAAACACGTGTTGCATTACTATGCCGTACATCTCAGCCGAGAACGGGGAAATGTCTGGCTGAGTCCTCCGCCGGCCGACGCTTCGAATATTCACTGTTGATCACTACCGAAGCTCCAGAGCCCAAAAAACGGTAATCGGGACAGCCCTACAGTGCACTTTGACTGTAAGGCACTAGGCAGGCAAACCTGGAGTGGGTCCCGGAGGCGCTGTACTGTGGCTGCCCCACTGCTCCTAGTGCTGCAGCTAGGGATGGGTCAAATGCATAAATCACATTTCATTGTGTTGTAATTGTACATGTGCAATGAAAAATAAAGCTTATTCTTCTTGTTCTCCTTCACTGCAGACATCCAGATCCTGATGGGCAGCCTGGTGTACTTGCGCCACGGCATCGAGAACTCCCCCTACCGCACCCTGCTGGAGACCAACCAGTGGGCAGAGATCTGCAACATCTTCACCCGGGACGCCTGCGCTCTGCTGGGCCTCTCTGTGGAGTCCCCCCTCAGCGTGAGGTAGGAGGACCTATACTATACCTATACTATACTATACTATACTAGAAATATCTAGATTCTACAACCGGTACAATCTGTTTACGTGAAAGGCACAACGTGCTCAAAACAGGTCTCGGCCTGTTTCCACATATGGGCAGTTTACATGAGATCCTCCCCACTTGATATGTGCAGCACGCACATACAGGTTTGTACCACATCCACGTTTTTGCAATCTCCGAGAGTGGGTGGAGACATGGCGAGTGTGGTGCACCAGTTTACATTGCTTTGGATAGTGCCGCGAATCGTGTTTAATAATAGAAACGCAAGGTCTAGGAATCGTAAGAAAAAGTAGGCACAGCACCGCAATGTTTTTGGATACATTTGCTGTACCTTGGTTGACAACCGTGACGTTTGAGCTAAGCAGCACATGACTTCACGACACTCCCGCGAGAGACGATGTCTGGATGACAACCTATTGTGAGTCCATCTAGATTGAACATAGCGTACGTTCCCTCCGGGGAGGGGTGGTGGTTTTGACACGATTGTCTACATCTCTCATACAACCGCTCCAACCTGTTTAGACAGAAAACATCTCTCTTTGCATCGCGCATCTCATCTGATTTGACGAGGGATTCAAAATGCTGGTGTAAACAAGGCCTTTATCGCCAGTGTTCTTGGCGTTGCTAACTTGTTTACTGTCCGCCGGTCTTCACGTGTGTGTTCTAGCTTTGCGTCAGGATGCATGGCCTTGCCGGTGCTGATGAACATCAAGCAGGTGATCGAGCAGAGACAGTGCAGTGGAGTGTGGACACACAAGGACGAGCTGCCTGTAAGTCCCTGGCCTTTAACACCCCCCCTCCATTTTTTGTTTTTGCTTCATTTCACCAAAACCTGGATATTGCTGAGCTGTAATAATCGGTTAATCATTTATTATCTTGTTATATACTAATTGTCTCCATTGTATGACACCTAACTGTATGGTCATCACTTGTGTGTATGGTCATGTACGTCTAAAATGTATTTAAAACGTCATTATTGAGACTAGATTCTTGCTAAGCAGTAGGACATGACTAATCATTTAGTATCATGTTGTATATAAACCTTACCAAATGTATTGTCTCATTGTATTACATTTACCTACATGGTCATAACTCATCTACATAGGTCATTTATGTCAAAGTTTTCTGTTACTCCTCTTCTATTTAAAGCATCCTTATTCAGACTAAAACACGGTGTATCACAATCCTCAGGAGGACTTAATAGATCTCAAAGACTCAATCTGGCGCCTTACCTCCCAATACCTCTTTTGCCGTAGATTGAAATCGACCTGGGTAAGAAGTGCTGGTACCACTCTGTGTTCGCGTGCCCCATCCTCCGTCAGCAGACGTCCGAGAGCAACCCACCCATGAAGCTTATTTGTGGCCATGTCATCTCCAGGGACGCCCTCAACAAACTCACCAATGCTGGGAAGTAAGTCTGAGCTTTTGCCAGCCAATGAGGAGGAAATGTAAATTCATAACAAGTTTATTGCAATGTCCGCCTCCATTTTTGGACATAGTAGCATTGGAACCTTAGTTATTGTGTTGGTAGTAATGTTTTTTGTGTCATTGTTTAGTAATTAATCGTGAAATAATTTGTCATTATGGGAAGACATTGTTATGTTTGAAACTGCCACAGCGCTTCGCATGCGAAACGTGGCAAAACAAAGTTTTCTTTGTCCTAGGTTACGGTATATTTACATTGATTTAGGATTTTACAGTACTGTCAGTACTTACAGTACAGACTCATGAGCCCTCTCAATAGGACCAACAAAAAATCCCATGATGCATTCTGATGGACAAGCCCTATTTTTTTTTTTTGTTCATTCGCATCGCACGTATGTTTACACATTGTCAACTGAAAACGACAGAAACCCATGCTGCCACTCACCTCTGACTCCTCCCTGCTCTCCTTCAGATTGAAGTGCCCCTACTGCCCCATGGAGCAGAACCCCTCGGACGCCAAGCAGATCTACTTTTGATGCCGCTGACTCTTTTGTCACAAGTAAGGATGAAGCGCCCCCACTGAGCCTATCCAGGCCCTACTGCTCCTCCCTCCCCCCCCCCACCTCCTGTTGTCCCAGGCACCCGGGGGTTATTACTATACGCATCAAGGTTGTGTCCTCCCAGTGCATCCCCACCCTGGACAGGTTTGGCTCGTGGGCAACCCCCTGTCCCTTTTCGGACCACCGCCCCACCCCCACACACACATTGGCTTCACAACAACTGGTACAGAGACCGGAGGGGAGGTCAGTCTGTCTGCAACCCGTACTAGAGGAGTCTGTTGTCGGTGATACCGAGTCGGGTCCTCGTAGGAGGGCACCTCGGAGAATTAAAAAAAAAAAGGATCATTCATTGAAAGTCATTTGTAAATCCCTGCAAACTTTTTTTCCTTCATTTTTAAAAGTATGTAAGAGTTTATTTTTTTCCCTCTCTCTTGGTTTAATAAACTGAGTTGGCTTATTGGGTAAAATTTCCCTCTTTGGTTTTCCCTTTTTTTTTGTTTTGTTTTTGACAGAATGGACTGCTTACAGGTGTAATGGTCGCAGAGAGGGTACCGTATGTATGGTGTTGTTTAAAGGTGGTATGATTTCAGCATAGTATTTATCTTCTATTGTAACCAAGGAAGGACATGGAATCCTCTGTGGAAGTATATTCATTTGAGAAAAAAGGGGTTATTTTCCTGGTGGAGGGGACCGTCGAGGTTCTCGGAGAGTTGAACACTGATTGTGAAATGTGACCCATGTCTGCTCCGTTATGTTATAATAAAAGTCTTGCATAGATGACATTTACTGTTGGCTCATGTAGTGGAATGATCAGGAGGGCGATCTTGTCATCGACAGTGCAACCGCTTTTATTTTCGTAACTTTCTTTTTTCCCGTGACCGCACACCAGCAAAAGAATTTCCTCATTGACAAAAGCCATGTGTCTTGTACCATAAATGTATTTCACAAAATGACGACAAGAAAAATCCATTACATGCTACTGTGAAATGTGCTTTGTTTCCAATTTCGCAGTGCTAGAGCCACGTGTGTGTGTGTGTGTGTGTGTGTGTGTGTGTGTGTGTGTGTGTGTGTGTGTGTGTGTGTGTGTGCACTTGCCTAACTATCCAACAGGGGACTTTGGCGTCGTAACACCTTCACCAACAGGGGACCTCCGAGCCAAGAGGGGACATTTTTCAGGTCCCCTCTTGGTCATGCCTTAAATCAAGCTAAAAACATGCCTAACACATTTTGGTGCATTTTCTCAACTTTTGCCAAGAGGGGACCTGAAAGTGTGTGAGTGTTTAAGTCCATACTCAGCAGCGCCTCTGCTGGCCAGGAGCTGGAAGTTCACGACCAATTCACACACGTCGCTTCAAACACTCCTCTATTGTGTGAATGGCCTGCAGCCCCAGAGGGTCATTCAGACTGTAGAGGGCTGTTAAACAGCCTACTTAGTAAAGAAAACCAGTCTCTTCAAACATGCAAACACGAAGAAAACCAGTCTCTTCAAACATGCAAACACGAAGAAAACCAGTCTCTTCAAACATGCAAACAACAAACAAAAATAGTGTATTTTTCTAACAAAATGTAAAGGCTCAGCTTTAAAAGTTCCACACTTTTTTTGTATGTAATGACAGGGGTCCACTGTTGGCTATTACAAAATGACACAAGTCCCCTCTTAGATAGCGTGGAGCGACATTCACACTCCTGCTTTTATGAAAAGAGGAAATAACTATATATACTGTAAGGAAAAGATAGTAATCTCAACTAATGTAATAATAATTTGTCAAACTTGATTTGTTAGTGTGTTTTTAGGAATAGAACAGTCAAACAAAAACCTATCTATTCATTTGTATCAATAAAAAAGTATTTTAAAAAAATTACAATTTCATCAGTCCCCAATCTACATTTAAAGAAATGCATTAGAATTGTTGATTTGCATTACAGAAAATGGTCCACACTTCTACTGTATGGAATGACAGGGGTCCACTGTTGGCTGATACATAATGACAGAAGTTCCCTCTTAGATAGCACAGAGTGACATTCACACTCCAACATGGATGAGTAAGAAATAAATAAGCAAAATGGATAGAGAGAGATTCTTAAGAGATAATAAGAATCTAATTATGATATATATATATATATATATATATATATATATATATATATATATATATATATATATATATATATATATATAGTTAAGTTAAGTTATATATCTAAGAATAGCAACAACAGATCTTGCTATTTTGGATATTGCCAGAGAACAATTTAGCATGGTATATAGGACAGAGGCCCAGAAATTATAAGTTTGTCTGCGATACAACGGACAAGTCAGCTAGAGGATGGCTTAATTTCACAAAAGACATGAACACAAATTTCTAAACTTAATAAAGTTTTAGTTTTTACTACAAACTTGTGTGCTTAGTCTACGGCTAAAGGAATGCATTTTATCTGTTGATTTGCATAACGTAACTTTTTTGTATGTAATGACAGAGGTCCACTGTTGGTTATTACAAAATGACACAAGTCCCTTCTTAGATAGCGTGGAGCGACATACACACTCCTGCTTTTACGAATAGAGGAAATAACAAAAATATATTGCAACGAAAAGATGGTAATCTCAACTAATGTAATAATTATTCGTCCAACACAATGTTAATATGTTTCTGTAACAGAATCTAAACGCTCAGCTTTAATGGATTGCTTAACCATTGTCAAGTATGACACTGTATTAAATAAAGGGCTACCCAGAAGGAGTGTACAAGGGAGTAGTAAGTACTTTAGAATTTAAAAATGCAGGGAAAAGAAAAAAAACACTAAGCTGTAATTAGTAATTAGGAATAGAACAGTCAGTAGCAAGATCATATCTATTAAAAAATATAATAAACAAGTCTGGTAAAAAAAAAAAGACACTTAGGGACTAGACTTTTAAAATAGTTCAATCCCCAAAATGTACCTTTATCTTCCATCTAACAATGAGTGATTTCCATACATTTTACAATTTCGTCAGTCCCCAATCTACATTTAAAGAAATGCATTAGAATTGTTGATTTGCATTACAGAAAATGGTCCACACTTCTACTGTATGGAATGACAGGGGTCCACTGTTGGCTGATACATAATGACAGAAGTTCCCTCTTAGATAGCATAGAGCATAGGTCGGCAACAGGCGGCCCGTGGGCCACATGTGGCCCGCAAGCAAAAACATCTGGCCCGTGAGATTGTTTGAACCATAGAATGGAGAAAAAAAATAAAATAAAATTTAAAATCGGACTGCCAGTATCAAAATGCTCTTTATTTTGAAAATTAATTTTCCAATACAGAAGAATTTCAATCAATCTAAATGCTTAGCTATTTGTTTTATCTGGATACGAATGAAGAAGCACATCAGCGAGGTGCAGCGTGAACGCACAACATGCAAAAACAAATGTCAGTGGACGGCGCCTGGTGCTGATCCTCTCAGAAATTTCAAACTAGTCCCTAAAACACAAGTTGTCATTCAAACAACGGACAAAGGCTTCATATTATGGTGAAAATTAAAACACGACTTCTTTCAAACAGGCCTGACATCAAACAGGCAATTTACGTAGCCTACATAGAACTGTGAAAAGTTTCAAACAGCGTGCGTGTTATTCAGGCCTTTATATAACTCTGGTGGCACCAAAAAATTGAACTGATAACAATGCATTGCACTGTCAAATCGAAGCAAATCGGAGTAAAAAAGAACGAAGCAAAAAAAGCTGAATCCACTCGACCATGGACTGGAGTGCTCGGCCCCTGAAACGACAGAGCAGACGTGCTACATTTACTGTAAGCCTGAATTATGCCTAGCCTACAACGAGACATTCATTAAAAAATACAGTTCAGATTTTAGACACAATAACTGGTACCTAGTGTGAAAACTGGCATCTCCCGCTGGTCACTATTTTCTGGATATCTGGTGAAATAGACGTCACTTTAATCCTCAGGCAGTTCTCGAGATTTTGGTGAGTCAGTCTATTCCTCTCGTGCGTTTTTATGGCATTCATAGCTGAGAAGGACGACTCACACACGTAGGTGGAAGGGAACATGGTCAGAATGTAAAGTGCGACATTCTTGAGGTTGCTGTATTCCTCGGAGCATAGTAGGCCAACCCAAAAGGCACTCACAGTCTCCGCACTTCTGAGCGCATCTCGCACAACTGAGGTGGTTTGGAAATCAATAATTTCCATTTCCAGCGCAGCCTGATCTAAAGAGGGGATCATTTCTTTCGCCAGGGAGGAGAAGTTGTCGGCTGGTTTTACTGCAGGGTCACGTATAAAGTCAATGATGTCTTTTGGGATGGAGTAGTCCTCAAACCGAGAAGTGAAGTTGGCTCGTAGCCTCTTGATGAAGTCAACCATCAGCTCCGTCACTTCTCCCGCTGTCTTCTTCAGTGCGCTAAAATGTAGGAGCCTGCCGGTAGATATGTCTGCCTCAAGCATCTCAAGCTTCCTCGTGAATGACTCCAGTTTTTCAACCATGTCCACGATGGTTTTGTCTCTCCCCTGTAGCTGAAGGTTAAGCAGGTTTAGGTGGCCAAATATGTCAGACAAAAACGCTACATTGGACATGAACTTTTCATCTTCCAGCAGGATAAGGTGGTCAGCTGCTGCCTTGCTTTTGCTCATTCCAAGGAACGCTTTGATCTCATTCAGTAGCGCACAGAAGCGATCCAGCGCTTTCCCCTTGCTTAACCAGCGTACATCATTATGAAGCAGCAAGTCATCGTGTGCGGCATCTGCTGACTCAGCCACAAGTTGTCGGAAAAGCCTATGCTGGGTGCTTGATGTACCTCTGACAAAATTAATGACTTTCATCACTTTGTCCATAACATTCTTAAGCTCGCCACTCAGTCTGGCACAGAGGACACTTTGGTGAATGAGGCAGTGCAGCCCGTGCATTTGGGGGGCGAGTTGTTTCAGCCTGCTCACCAGACCTCTGTGCTTTCCTACCATAGCAGGAGCCCCGTCTGTCACGATTAGGTTAACCCTCTCAAATGATAATGAATGCAACTGAAACAACTCTTCCAGTTTTGCAAATATAACATCTCCAGTGGTGTGCCCTTCTAATGGAATTAGAGACAGCAGCTCTTCCTTGAAATCCTTCCCATCAAAGTATCTCACATAAACGCACAACTGGGCTACATCTGTGTTGTCAGTGCTCTCATCAATGGCTAAGGAAAAGTAGTTTGCGTGATTGACACCGGCGATAATTGCACCCTGCACCGCATCAGACAGCGCTTCTATGCGGCGGGCAGCGGTCCTGGCAGAGAGCGACATCTGTTTCACTGACTCGATCACACCATCCATCGACTTGCTGGTATCAAGTTCCTCCAAAACTGTCACCATCATCTCCTTGAACACATCTGCGTCAGTGAATGGCTTGTTGTGCTTTGCGAGCACCCAGGACGCTTTTAGAGATGCACTCGTTACCTTCTGTTGGGATGTGAGGCCTCGCACCAGGATCCTGCTGCTGTGTGCATACGCACCTTTCAGGGCTTCGATTTTGTGCTTTCGTGCCTCTGTCTTCTGAGGGAACGCAACCTTGAAATTAGCATGCTTCGTTTCGTGATGCCGTCTAATATTGTACTCTTTGCATGCAGAGACACCCTCGTTACAGATCAGGCATGTGGGCTTTGCATTAATAAAACTAGGGAGGATGAAGGCATAGTTCTCTGTCCATTCATCATGAAAGACCCTGTTTTCGCTGTTAACTTTTCTCTTGAGATTTCTTGATAGTGCCATTTTTTGACAGCTAACAGCAACGTGTGGAAATGTTTTTTTTTTTTTTTTTTTTTAACACACAGGCATTTAATTAATAGCACCCCCAATGGTCAGTCCACGAATTTAACCTACATTGAATGTCTCAGTGCGTCTGCTCTGTCATTTCAAGAGCGCCTATCATTTTCATTATCACCCCTCCTCCGATATTAATCAATTAAATTAGCCATTGTTTTGGTTGTGGCCCGCCATGTAATGGCTTGGAAAATATCTGGCCCGAGGCCAAACTTAGTTGCCGACCCCTGGCATAGAGTGACATTCACACTCCAACATGAGGATGAGTAAGAAATAAATAAGCAAAATGGATAGAGAGAGATTCTTAAGAGATAATAAGAATCTAATTATGATATATATATATATATATATATATATATATATATATATATATATATATATATAGTGTTATTTTGCAAGTAAAGTTGCCCCAACAATGTTGTCATTGTGGCTTTTTGAGTGAGTTGTATTTACAGCTTATATATCTATAAGTTATATATCTAAGAATAGCAACAACATAACTTGCTATTTTGGATATTGCCAGAGAACAATTTAGCATGGTATATAGGACAGAGGCCCAGAAATTATAAATTTGTCTGCGATACAACGGACAAGTCAGCTAGAGGATGGCTTAATTTCACGAAAGACATGAACACAAATTTCTAAACTTAATAAGGTTTTTGTTTTTTTACAACTACAAACTTGTGTGCTTAGTCTACGGCTAAAGGAATGCATTTTATCTGTTGATTTGCATAACGTAACTTTTTTGTATGTAATGACAGAGGTCCACTGTTGGCTATTACAAAATGGCACAAGTCCCTTCTTAGATAGCGTGGAGCGACATACACACTCCTGCTTTTACGAATAGAGGAAATAACAAAAATATATTGCAATGAAAAGATGGTAATCTCAACTAATGTAATAATTATTCGTCCAACACAATGTTAATATGTTTCTGTAACAGAATCTAAACGCTCAGCTTTAATGGATTGCTTAACCATTGTCAAGTATGACACTGTATTAAATAAAGGGCTACCCAGAAGGCAAGGGAGTAGTAAGTACTTTAGAATTTAAAAATGCAGGGAAAAGAAAAAAAACACTAAGCTGTAATTAGTAATTAGGAATAGAACAGTCAGTAGCAAGATCATATCTATTAAAAAATATAATAAACAAGTCTGGTAAAAAAAAAGACACTTTTAGGGACTAGACTTTTATAATAGTTCAATCCCCAAAATGTACCTTTATCTTCCATCTAACAATGAGTGATTTCCATACATTTTACAATGTGCTTGAGTCCCCGATCTACATTTAAATAAATGCATTAGAATTGTTGATTTGCATTACAGAAAATGGTCCACACTTCTACTGTATGGAATGACAGGGGTCCACTGTTGGCTGGTACATAATGACAGAAGTTCCCTCTTAGATAGCATAGAGTGACATTCACACTCCAACATGGATGAGTAAGAAATAAATAAGCAAAATGGATAGAGAGAGATTCTTAAGAGATAATTATGATATATACTGTGTGTATATGTGTGTATATATATATATATATATATATATATATATATATATATATATATATATATATATATATATATATATAGTGTTATTTTGCAAGTACAGTTGCCCCAACAATGTTGTCATTGTGGCTTTTTGAGTGAGTTGTATTTACAGCTTATATATCTATAAGTTATATAGATAAGAATAGCAACAACAGAACTTGCTATTTTGGATATTGCCAGAGCTGTTCCATTTCTTCTGGTACAGGGTTTTCAGTGCGTTGGATGAAACGTGTTGTCCATTCTAGCTTAATTAATTTGATGAACTGTTCCGCCCTTCCCTTTAAGGCATTGTCCTCTTGACGCAGAGCCTCTCCTTGCACAATATGCGACACCTTCACAAGGGAGTGGCGCAGTTTCAGTGCTGTTGAGGGAACTGAGAATCTGTTTGTTAAGGCATCAAACCCAGTCATATTTTTTACAGCCTCAAGTACTGTGTTGAACTTTCCTGGGTTGATCAAGTCCTTCAAAAAGATAACGTCTTTGTCAATTTTTCGAGCCGACAAATCGACAAATCGAAAACATCGATGTAGAAAAAAGTGGTCTCCTGGAAAAGTGGTCTACTTACTACTTCTACTACTTTTTTTTTCAAATGGCCAGAATATATACACAATCTCAGCTAGCTATCAGGGGTCCGTTTCACAAAGCAGGTTCAACAACCTCTGAGTCTAATCCTAAACGCTGAGTTGATCTACTCTGAAATAGAAAACTCTCGGTTTTCGGTTCCAGAACAGCGGATTTGAGTTAATTTTATCAACTCAGAGTAGTTTCAGGGTGATCGGCAGGGTGATCGGCATGATCATTTAAAAAACATGATCATTTTGATCATGTTTTACACTGTAAAGTAAATTTTAAGTGGCTATTTGACTGTATACAGTTGCCTTGCTCAGCATCTCTGACATTGTACAACGCCAAAACTTGACTGCTGACTGAATGAATGAGGAAATCAAATGGCGTGTGTGGCTGAAAGAGAGCGGAGACAGAGAGAACCTCGAGGTCCATTGTGAAAAACCTGGTCCCGACCAGGTTAGTTTCATAGAGTCTGTTACTACGGTAACTGACCGAGAGCTCAAGTTACCTCTCTCTGTGAAACTGGCTAGAGTTACCCCTCTTTCTCTGGTTTGAGTTACCTCCCTTTGTGAAACGGAAAACAGTGTTTCCCTCATTTCAGGGTTAATAAACTCAGAGTTTTCACTAAACCTGCTTTGTGAAACGGACCCCTGGACAGCGATTAGTTCTTAGGATCAGACAATAATTGCTCACTAATGCTGGCACAGTCATGCAAATTGTCTCTGGCAATGCAACTGCAAACAGGTCCACTTCCAGTTTTAGTCTAGATACTATCAAACTAGCAGGTTTATTGATTTTAATTCTAATAAATTGCTAAAGACTAATTTAACTATAGAGATAAAATAGGATTTTATTACTATACCATTTTGTTTCTAATCTCCACATTATATACCGCTTTTAGAGGGGGGAATGTGGAATGGATTTACATACTTTATGCTTAGTCTTGGGTTGGAGGAAAATAACACTTTTAAAGGGCTTTCAAAAGATAAAGACTAAAGATAAAGAATTACCAGCACATGATTGATTAAATAATCATTCATGTCTCTATGATAATTTCATTGTATGGTATTGTGCATGCTGTAATAATCAATGTGTTCATTGCATTCATAAGACACCACGCGCTTCACAGATCCTAACTTAAATTGTGGTGAGTGCTGCCTCTGAGAAGTGACTTAGAGCGGGGGAGGGGTGTTGCTCTCTGCACATCATTCTGTGATAGCCTGTGCCTGTCTGGTCGTCTGCATTGTGGGGGATGGTTACCTGGAGTTGACGACAGTCGTTAGGCCTTTCTACAGTGAGTTCCAAGGTTGCAGTGGGGGATGGTTACCTGGAGTTGACGATAGTCGTTAGGCCTTTCTACAGTGAGTTCCAAGGTTGCTAACTTCTCATAGCAGAGATGTTGTATCCAGGGTTCTAAATTAACTGTTTTGATTACCAGTAAGGTAACTTTCTAAAGTTACCTTAGTTGAGTATGTGGGGATTTTTTTGGTCGCAATTGGTTTGCACATTTTTAAAAGTGGTGGGGACAAAATTCAAATTATAAATAGTAATCTACGCCCCCCCCCCCCCCCCGTAATCTATGCCACCAGCACACCAGCTTTAACCGCTGTTTTCTTTTTTATCCGCACTTCCAGACCGTCACCGGGGCTTCAGAGTGATGTGTCCGAGGAGAGCCCTCTCGGACTCACACGCCTCCTTCCTCTTCCCGCCCCCAGTCTGTCCAACCAACCACCGCCGCATTTAGTTTACGTTTAGGCTAACGTTACTTTTTAATTTACTTTAGCTCCCTTCTTTTGGTAGTTTCTGCTTCGTTCATTCATTCTTTTTCTTCTTCTTCTTCTTCTTTGTGTTTTCTGTTTCCATGGTTACTCGCGCTGGTTGGTTGCACTGCCTGCACGCAGCCAATGGGCGTCTTATACGTCATCACGTAGCATCACGACAGTGTTCATGGGAAATGTAGTCAGTACTGCCCAGGGAGCGAGAACAGTAGAGCGGCTCTGACTGACATGATTGCCTCATGCATCACCGGCCAAACTGGCTAGTAAGATTTTATTAACACCCGCCAAAATGATTTTTAACCCGCATTTGGCGGGTTGGCGGGTGTTAATTTAGAACCCTGGTTGTATCCAACTCAGACCGACTCGACTCAGGTATGCTTGATAGTGAATGGTCATACATCTTTGGTGACATTCCTGGCATTCCTCCCATACTAAATCATTATTTATATAAATGATTTGTTAAAAGCAGCCAGACGATACAAGGATGATCATTTGCAAGTCCCTGTGCCTATCAAATGCAAAGCCAGTGTGTAGATTTATTTTTTACTTGCTGTTAAACAGAAAAGATGGTTCCCACATGGAAGTCCCCTCATTGCCTGTACAAAATGACACTGGTCCCCTGTTAGATGGTATGGAGTGACACTTACACTCCAGCATTTATGTATTCATTAGGTTAGAAAAAAAAGTTTAGTGCTGTCTCTATAGTAGATAATAAATAATAAATAAATAAAATATTTAATTGTGATTAATCGCATGATTGTCCATAGTTAACTCGCAAATTAATCACAGATTTTTTAACTGTTCTAAATATCTTAAAATTATGTTTACAAGTTTTTTATATTATTATTAACATGGGAGTGCACAATATGCTTGCTTTATAAAAAAAAATAACTGTACATGTTGAGGAAACATTTCTGACAATTGTGGGATCTGTGATTCACATCAATAGAATATATTTACTGTTAAAGATAGATTCCACTATTTCACTAGAAGGTCCCCTCTTGTACTGTTAAGACTGACAGAAGCAACAGTTGCTGTTGGCAAACACTCATTGAGTGAAACAATAGGCACAGCTCCCCTGCTGCAGTGAATGGAGTCCCCTCTTAGATATGTAAATATCGCTTAAGGTCAGGGTCTTAGACCACTGACTGTCTGATTGATGCTGGATTTAAAATTCAGACCAAAATAAATCTATATTTTCTAAAATCAATAATAAGATATCTTGCATTATTGATTGTTACATTAGACACTAACAACATGAGGTTTTGTTAATGAGCAGACATGCCAAGAACATAACCAGTTCAAATCCATTCATCTGTGTATTTTACATTTGGTAAATGTTTTTCTAAATAGTATTGTCTGTTCTTTGAATGTGAACTTATGTAAGGGACAGTATTTTCTAAATTATCTTTTTCCACAATAACATGACTTCAGTTTTAACTACCACAATTTATCACCGTTCAATCAATCAACAACCACTGTTCCCTGCACTTGAACAGCCTTAAAGCTATCATCTGTCTTTTTGACGGAATTACCAACAGCATATGTCAGAGCCTGCACAATAGTATACAGACCTTCAAAGAAAATTTGATGTGTAGAATTTTGTTTTTAACTTTGTGCTGTTAAACAGAAAAGATGGTTCCCACTTGGATTGTACAGAATGACAGAAGTCCCCTCATTGCCTGTACAAAATGACACTGGTCCCCTGTTAAATGGTATGGAGCGACACTTACACTCCAGCATTTATGTATTCATTTGGTTAGAAAAAAATAGTTAACGGCTTTCTCTATAGTAGAAAATAAATAATTTGCCATAGAGCCTTTAGACAGTTCTTCCATAGTTCATAAGGGACATTTTGTCATGAGAAAAAAAAACTTATATACAACAGGGCTAACTAGGGCTGTCAATCAATTAAAATATTTGATCGTTTTTAATCACATGATTGTCCATAGTTAACTTGCAAATTTCAAATGTATTGCACATTTAACTGTTCTAAATATATCTTAAAAGATGATTATTGATGAGGATTTCATTTAGTATTTTCCATAATTTATGAATAGATCCATGCAGGAGTGTGAGTGTCGCCCCATACCATTCATCAGGGGACTTCTGTCATGTTGTACAATCCAAGTGGGGACCATCTTTTATATTTTAGAGCACAAAGTGTGTCTGTTCTTTGAATGTGAACTTATGTAAGGGACAGTATTTTCTAAATGATCTTTTTTCACAATAACATGACTTCAGTTTTAACTACCACAATTTATCATGGTTCAATCAATCAACAACCACTGTTCCCTGCACTTGAACAGCCTTAAAGCTATCATCTGTCTTTTTGATGGAGTTACCAACAGCATATGTCAGAGCCTGCACAATAGTATACAGACCTTCAAAGAAAGTTTAATGTGTAGATTTTTTTTTTACTTAGTGCTGTTAAACAGAAAAGATGGTTCCCACTTGGAAGTCCCCTCATTGCCTGTACAAAATGACACTGGTCCCCTGTTAGATGGTATGGAGTGACACTTACACTCCAGCATTTATGTATTCATTAGGTTAGAAAAAAAAGTTTAGTGCTGTCTCTATAGTAGATAATAAATAATAAATAAATCAAATATTTAATTGTGATTAATCGCATGATTGTCCATAGTTAACTCGCAAATTAATCACACATTTTTTAACTGTTCTAAATATATCTTAAAATTATGTTTACAAGTTTTTTATATTATTATTAACATGGGAGTGCACAATATGCTTGCTTTATAAAAAATGTAACTGTACATGTTAAGGAAACATTTCTGACAATTGTGGGATCTGTGATTCACATCAATAGAATATATTTACTGTTAAAGATAGATTCCACTATTTCACTAGAAGGTCCCCTCTTGTACTGTTAAGACTGACAGAGTACTGTTAAGACTGCTGTTGGCAAACACTCATTGAGTGAAACAATAGGCACAGCTCCCCTGCTGCAGTGAATGGAGTCCCCTCTTAGATATGTAAATGTCGCTTAAGGATTCAAGTCCCCTCTTGGCAACTACTTTAAAAAAATAAAAAACAACACATTTGAAGTTATATTATGACAAAAGTACTTCAAACTAAACACTGTATTATGTTTTTGTATTTTTAAAATGACCAGAAATAGAGGTCCCCACTTGGTCGATGAAAACCGATAGTCCCCTGTTGGTAAAGTAAACGTGTATGTGTGTGTGTGTGTGTGTGTGTGTGTGTGTGTGTGTGTGTGTGTGTGTGTGTGTGTAAGAGAGAGAGACCTGTATGATAGAAATTGAAAAGCGATGCTTGAAACGGCGATGACACGTTTACATATTAAGCTATAGTACTAATGATTCAGAACAGGACCAGTCGGTTTACTCTAAGGCTGGTTTTTTAATATACACACATATATTACATGCATCCGCTGTGTACGTTTGGCTTAAATATCAGGTTGAGGTAAGAGTCAGATTATCGGAATTTACACATATTAACCATTTTTCTCAGGGGCCATAGTTTTTCCTCCTAATAAAAAAAGAAATGGGTTTGAAATATGTTCATTTAAATTATACTTACAATACAATTGAATATCAGGGCAGCACGCTTGGTTAATGGCAACTGCAATGAAAGCATTTTTCATCGTACTTATACCTATTATTTGATGGCTTTGGCCACTAGGGGGTGTAAAGTTGCTGTTCCGTACCGCTGAAAGGGCTGAATATTATCTTTCACCGGTATGATGTTGTCCTACACCAGCATTGCTCAACACTAGCACTGTTGCGGAAAATTGATGGAGAAAAAAAACAAAAAACCCCACCTGTTTGAGCTGGCCACTATGAATTATTCGGACCTAGGCGGACATTTTGTCTACATTTTGAATTTACTGTTTTCCTTTCTTTGGTTGACAATCATGCATTGCTTCTTAAGGGATTGTCCGGGCAGCCTGATAGCCTTCTGTCATCACTTTTTTTGTTGTATGTATGCTTTTTCCAGCTTTTGAGTGTTACGCTAAGATTTATTGTAAATATTTATCCTCTAACATGTTTCATATAATTGCATCTGGATATAAAATAAAAAAAACTTTATACTCCAAGTCACTTTTCAAAAATCAATTTGTAAATCTGGCCTTAGAGAAGTCGTTTCTGGGAAATTAAATTATTTAATGGAAAAAACCTCCCACCTAACATGGGACCTAACATGGGAAAACCTCCCACCTAACATGGGACTTAACATGGGGAAAACCTCCCACCTAACATGGGACTTAACATGGGGAAAACCTCCCACCTAATTCCCTAATGGGAAAACCTCCCATGGGAATGACAGACAGCACGTCTGTCATTCCCATATTTACCATGTGGTGTCGCTGTGACGCTATTATCCCCTGCTGGGAGTAAAGTGGAGTGTCACTCTCAAATCTGAACATACAAAGCTTCAATTTGAAAGAGCATCAATTGTGAATACCTGTATGTCCTTTTGTCTAGCCTCGCACAAACCAGAGGTATTTAGGCTGGCTTTGCAAGGCCACATTTTTTTTTGTGTTTGGCATGCAGAAACTGGGCAGATGCCAATCGGTGTTTGATTTAACATCCTGGCACAGCAGCTTTCTATGGACTGTTCCAGCTGCAGTCCAACGTGTTTTATGTCCACAACCACGAGAGCTCTGGAGTTAAATTAAGCCCAGGTTTAAATAATGTAATAAATGCAAAAGGTAACAACCTGGTGAGTCAGCCACAGCTCGTAACTATTGAGGTTGAGGCAGCAAAATGATTAATTCCCATACTGCAGAAATAGTGTCTGCATATAATTCCCACACTCCAGAAACAGTGTCTGCATATGCATACTTTTATGGACATTTTTCAACGGCTCCACAACAGCAGCAAACGCATACAGTACAAAGCATTTTGGATGGCACTTGAATGAAACCAATTCCTAATGCGATCAATCTCCCCAAAATCTTCAGACTCTTTCAAGTGCCCGTTGCTAGACCCCTATTTTTTTTCTATGGAAACAAAAATTCCTCGAACAAAGGCTCCACCTGTTTTCATCCAAGCTGATCTTTCACCCTCTGATATCCATGCTGAGAAGGTATTTAGGGTTGGCCTGGGAGTTTTGTGTAGGGAGGGGGGGGGCGGTGGCACAGAGATAAGGATCCGAAGCCAAGCCGTTGAAAGACAATTTCTAGTTCCCAAAGGCCTCCCTACAATGTGGTGAGTGCTGAAGCAACTGTCCCTGGGTTTTAATGGTGCATTCAATAGTTGTGAAACCTGTGGTGTAAGTCATATGGACCAGAAAGCCTTTAGCCTTTGAGGACACATTTTGAGGAAATCCCTTTCGATGGAGACATTTATTATGCAGAGCAAGTATGTCACTGTTGATATATGTTTATTATTCAGAGCAAACGTAATTTACATTTTGTACATCTATTCCAGTAAAAGAACACAGGTCACAGTATGTCATCATTTTGGTTGAAAACAGTTGCATTAAAGAAGGGACTGATCAAGAAAGGTTTTTATTTCAACTCGTATCTACGTAGCTTTGTGTAGAACTCATGGGAAACGATTCAGTTGATATTATACAGTATACCCTTTTATACAGTAAAAAAAATCAGGTTTGAGTCATCTACAAACCAATTGATCTGCTGAGGTGAACTGGCGTCCTAGTGCAGGAGAAAAACCGTAGACCTCAGAGCTGAACAGTATCGTCTGCATCTTGGCCACTCCTAATCCTGGATACTTAACCCAGTGTAGTGGCCCTCCCGTGGGCCCCGGGTTGTGCCCTGCGTTAACTGCTCATTATGCACATACTTAACAGGTGCTGGGCCACAAATCCCTTTGAATCCTTTGGAGACAGTTCAGTAGTTCCAACTATGTGTAAAAGCAAACAAAAAAAACAATGGAACAGATCACAAAACAAAAAGTCAATTTCATTAACTTTACAGAGGATTCTTCATTTGAATGTTTTTTTGGCCATTTGCAAGGTTTACTTCAGGACTACTTGAAGGTAGTGCCAGTTCAGTGCAGCTAGTGTTAGCAGCAGGGTTTGCTCTGAGGGAGTTGGCGATGCGATGGGATCATCAGTGTGGATTCAAAACTTAACAAGGTTGGTGAGGTTCGCTGAGGACAAATCGTGAAGCTTAGTTGTAAAGGAGTTACTACGTCAACGACGACCTCGGTAATTAGATCTCAGACGACTCGATCCTGTCTATCCACGGCAGCCCAGAGGGAGGTCTGTCCTCTCGGTCTCTGCTGGGCTCCAGTGGGAACCCGTCCCGCTCTAACGTCCCATTCCTGATGCTGCTGCTGCTGCTGTTGTTGCCGACTCCACCTCTTTCCTCTTCTCCTCCTGCCCTCTCCCTGTCCTCCGCCCTGGCCCTCGCCAAGTGTAGCTCCGCCCCCAGGGCCTCGCTGCGGTGGTACATCTCCAGGTAGCTGGCCTGCAGCTCCTTCTGGTAGCGGATCACCTTGTCCTTCTCCGCCTGCCACGTGCGCCGCTCCTCCTCGAAGGCGGTGGCCTGGGCCTCACTCTGCCTGCGCTCCAGCTGCAGCTCCGCCCGCAGACGCTCCTCCAACGCGCCTGAGTGGAGGAGACGATAGGTGTTGATATTGGGAGGAGATGACAGGAGATGTGAGATGTTAGGAGGAGACGAAAGGAGAGTATGTTAGCAGGAGATGGGAATATATTGCAAATGTTATTTTGTAAACACTTAGTCATTATTTTTTACAATACATTGAGAGAGAGAGAGAGAGAGAGAGAGAGAGAGAGAGAGAGAGAGAGAGAGAGAGAGAGAGAGAGAGAGAGAGAGAGAGAGAGAGAGAGAGAGAGAGAGAGAGAGAGAGAGAGCAGACAAAAACAAAATGCTCCACCTGGAGTAGCGTCCTCCTCATGCGATTGGCTGAGACAGGTGTAGCGGCGCTGCAGCGTGCCCTGCAACGCCGTCTTCAGCGTGTCCAGCTGGGCCTCACGGCTCCGCAGCTCTCCGCGCGTCTCCCTCAGCTGGGTCTTCAGCTGGAACAACTCACTCAGCTTCTGGGTCACCTCAGCCTGGGAGTCCCGCAGCTGCTGCTTCAACAGGGAGATCTCGCCCGACTTCTGGCACACCTGGAGGGAAAGAGAGAGAAAGGAGAGGATGTGAGCCGGACAAGGAGAGCCAAGTCATTGGTGTTGTTTGTCGGCTCCTTTAGGCTTTTAGATAAATAAATAAATACATCAGGGCTGCAACGATTAGTCGACTGACTGAAAATGAATCAAATCAAAATGTTACCAATCGATTAATCGTTTAGGGCATTTATCAAATACCAAACAATTGATGCTGCTTGATGCTTCAGAAATTCAAATGTTTGGTTCATGGATCATTATAAAATGAATACTTTAGTTTTTCTTGGCTGATTGTCAGATAAAGCAAGCACATTTAAGACGTCACTTTGGACTCTGGTAACTTGTGATGGCATTTTACTTAGATGAATCGACTATGAAAATAGTCATTAGTTGCAGCCCCAAAAGACATGAATATATTCCATTTGGTGGCCCACATACCTGCCAGCGGGTCTCCTCCAAGGTGGGGCTGGTCCCCCCTGTGACCCCGCCCCCCACCTCCTCGGGACCCTTGTCCCTGCTCCGGAGGGCGTCGAGCTCCTCCTGCACACGGCTCTTCTCCTGCTGGGCCCTGTACAGCTGTAGCTGGAGGCTGCGCTGGGAGCGCTCGGCATGCTGGGAAACCTGCCGCAGCTTGGCGGTGTACAGACCCTTGAGCTCCTCCACCTCCTTCTCCCACAGCCGCTGCTTCCCCTCGAACACCTGCAGCCAAATTCACAAAAGATTCTTAAGATTCTTAAGAAGTTTCCTAAGAAGTTAACTGCAATTCCTAAATTTTCTCCTAAGAACTTTTCGTTTTCTTAAAGTCCATGTAAACCAAAGGGAAATATGTGTAGAGTTTGTCACACTATAGAAAAATGTGTTATTAACCACCCCGCAAAATTTGAATGATTAAAAAAGTTGCCAAGTATATAAAATTAGGATTCAAAATCGTGAGCCGCTGAACCACACCCATTCGCGCACAGGGGAGGCGGAGCCTCTCTCAAATGTCAAATAATAACTTTCAATCTAATAGCTGTCAAACTAATAACTGTCAAACTCGTGATTGAGCGTGACAAGCAGTGATGCAACTGCATTCTGGTTGTCAGGGGCGGGGCAATGCTAAGGGACGCTTACGTCATCATGTACCCTTTAAGCCTCGCCCATAAAATCCTGAACACGAAAATGGTGAAAAATAGAAAAACGGTTTAACTCCACAATTCAACATTAAATGGTTATAGTCTTTTCACGTTTTCAGCAATGACTTTCTAACATGTCTAATGTGTTTAGAAACAAATCTCAGAATTAGCTTTACAGGGACTTTAAGAACTTACATTTATTTCTTCAGAAGTTATTTTGTTCCATTGTTAGGAATTGTTTTAATAAATAGTAAAAAAAAGTAAAGTATTCTCACTTTTTGGCCATGTGTGTGGTGGATAAGTAAAAATCAATCAAGTGATAAACATATTGTGTAGTAAGTATAGTGTGCAGTAGCACCTTTGTGTTTTTCCATATTACAATAATACCATGCACATTTTGAATCATTGAGTAGCAACACTTGACAATGAGATGAAAACATATTGTAAATAGAAGCAATTAACACTATAAAATTGATATAGCAATTAATATCAAGACATAATTTCTCAATGTGTAAAACAAGCAATGTGTTATCTTACAGTTAAGAAGAATATCAAAAAGAAATGTAAGATCTTAGTTTTCACAAATCCCATTTATTCTTACGTTTTTTCATAAGAAATTATCTAAGAAGAAAGATAAAAAACATTCTTCAGACATCTTTTGGTGAAGAACAGTTTTTTTTAACCTTCTTAAGAAAAAAAACACAACTATGAAGATTTTTGTTCTTAAGATCATTTTGTGAATCTGCCCCCTGTGGAGGATGGCCACACACACAGGAGTTTGTCTGAAGTCATTTAGATGAGAAAAGATTAACACTAAATTGTGATTATTCTTTTTCTTTTGCTACGGAGGATGATTTGGCAGCCTCCTGGCACCATCTTTCATCAACCTTTGTGGACAATAATTTGAGTTTTTTAAATATATTCAATACATTCACGTTTTTTATTTTAAAGTTTTTTTGTTTCCTAACAGCTGCAGAAGAAAAGCCTGCAGTGGCTATTACCAAAGTAACGGGCATCCTGACATTTGTGAATCATAGACCTTGTTGTCGGTTGGTGTCGGTTTTACTTCCTGTTGTGAAGCATTTTTATTTATGTTCAGTGTGCTGTCCAGTACACTAAAACAACTGGGAGAGCCAAAGGGCTGATGTTTCTCTCCTTTTCAAATATGAATATACATATATTCTACCTCAATGAAACAGTCAGCAGGAAGTAGCTTCAACCCACCTGAGCAATGGCACCTTCGCTCTCATCCAGGTTCCTCCTCATCTGCTTCAGCTCATACTCCTTCTCCACCAGGCGCTCCTCCAGATCCCGAACCTGCAACACATGAACAGATAGGTAGTAGCTACTAGCTCATACCATTTACCCATCAATCCATCCATCCACTCACCACCTAATAAGAGAAGGGTTATAATGGGTTACATCAATGAAATCTAGGGCTGCAACTAATGTTCTTTTTCAAAGTCTATCAATCTAACGATACATTTTTCGATTAATCAATGAATCATTTAGTCTAGAAAATGATTATAATAATAGCAAATGCCATCACAAGTTACCAGAGTCCAAAGTGACGTCTTAAATTTGCTTGCTTTATCTGACAAGCAGCCAAGAAAAACGTATTAGATATAATCGTAAAAGTATTCATTTTATAACGATCCATGAACAAAACATTTGAATTCCTGAAGCATCAAGCAGCAAATCTTTGGTATTTGTACTTGGATAAATGACCCTAAATGATTAATTGATTATACAAATTTAATTAAATTAATTTTCTCTCGACTTCTGAATCGACTAATCGTTGCAGCCCTATAGAGCGTAACAGTGACCGCCCCCTTTTTAACAGCTCCGGTGCCGGAAGTAAATTTCCCATGCATTTATCTCGTCCACTTTTCGTAGAATCCTTATAAAAAGAGTATTAAGCCTTTAACCAAGCCAATATTTCGTTGTGGTAGTCGTGACCATATTATGTTTGATTCGGGCATAAAAAGAATTTGGAAAACGGAAGAAAAGCCAAAGGTACTTTATTTTGTTGACCGAGTGAGGAACTACTCATCCTGAATCAAACATAATATGGTCACGACTACCATAACGAACGATTGGCTTGGTTCAAGTCTTAATACTCTTTTTATAAGGATTATACGAAAAGTGGACGAGATAAATGCATGGGAAATTTACTTCCGGCACCGGAGCTGTTAAAAAGGGGCGGTCACTGTTACGCTCTATTGAAATCTATTCTATTCTGTTATCCACCATGCACTCACCACGTCCTCCATAGACAAGGAAAGGGGGAGTTCGTAAGGGGGCGGGGCCTCGCCTAGACATGGCGTCAGGCGGGTCAGGGTGGCCATGCTCCGACACGTCACCGCCATGTCCCCCGCCATGATGGCCACGCCCGGCCCCACGGCCCGGGGCCCCATGCAGGAGCGGTCCAGGGAGCCAATGGTGTTGATTTGACCCATGGATGCGCTGGGGGAACCCAGAACAGAATTAGAGCGAGGACAACTACGCCTCCTTTATTACATGACTTTGTTGAATAATCTCGATTCTGATTGGTCAATTGTGGCTTTCTATGTTGTCTGTTACTTCTGAATAGCAGACCGCTGCTATGAATAACAGACTGTTGCTATGGACACTATTTCCAACCGTAGAATCTAACAGACTATTATTTTTAGCGGAAGCAATAAAATCATTTTTAAATCAATACAAAAAAGTGTTGTTATGTTATATATATTGTGTCAGATTATTAATTTCTTTATTAAGTAGCCATGTAACAAGCGGGATAATATACAGCGAGCTGGTTATTATTGCGAAATAAACCATAAATCAGCGTGATTCGAGACCCCTCTGCTTCGCGTCAGGTTCCTGCATCGCCCTGTGTCTGGGTTTATTGTTTATTTATGAATGAGCGGCTCGCTGTACATTATCCCTTACATAGCTACTCTGGCACTCTGTCCAGTTGTTTTTGAAACTGAGTGGTGCAGCCCTTGGAATTTCTTGCAGTTACTACTTTGATTGTATACTTTCGACTGGTCTCTATGTCGCTCTGGATAAAAGCACCCGTAGAATGACCCAACATGAATGTAGATATACCACCAGTCGCTCAAGTTCTTACATATAGGTCATACAGCAGTAAGTCATGTAATCAAGAAGCTGTGGTCCACCTGATGTGAGATGGGTGTGGGCGGAACGGCGGCCGGTACGGCGGCAGGCTGTTCATGGAGTTGTGTCCCGAGTCCGACATGTTGTCGTCCTCATGACTCGCCCCGCGCACGCAAGCCAGGGCCTAGACAGCACAGGGGTAGGGGCCATGACATGCCAAGTACTCGTCATAACAAAAACAACCGTGCGCATGATTCATCGAGTTACGGTACTTCAGAGAAACACAAGACAAGAGAGACATGCGTGCGTAAGTTTGAGCGCTAAAATAAATGACGTGATGGCTGATGATTTTGCCGGTGCGACAGAAACACCTTGTTGCCCGCGGCGGATGTTGTTGTTATCGTGGTGGTGGCGGTCCCTCCGTGGCGGGACGGCGAGGAGGACACGGAGGAGGTGACGGCCTTGGGCGCTTGGGCGCATACCCGGTGTATCCCGTCGGAGGGTCCGTGGTCCGAGTCTTCGGCGGGGGAGGAGGGGTACAGGTTCTGCATGGAGCTGAAGTTTTTGGGAGCGACGCGCTTGAAGGCAGAAGGCCTGAAGTGAGCCTACAGGGGGGGGGGGGGGGAGATATCAAAGAGTGAAAGTCTTTGATATCTCTTTGATATTGTGAGCTTGTTGCTAAGAACATTTAATTCATGTTAGGCGAACTAAACATCTATCCACCATCGTCTCTTTTTTCAAGGGAGACCTGGCTAAGTTGACACTTATATATATATATATATATATATATATATATACTTAAATGCTACTTACATTTGTCTATCCATCTAAACTTTTCTCATACATAAACATATAATGTATAATAGCTAATTGCAAACCAGGCAAACACATTTTTTGATCAGACCATTGGGTTAGCCTTAAAATGGCTGATCAATGCTCTAGTCACTGCTGATGGATTTCGAGGTGGCGGCAAACTCTGTCTAGTGTGTCGTTACTCTTTAAAAGGTCTGTGTTCATAATCCATCAACACTGTCCAGGCCTCTTCTGGTTCTTTATCCCTGATCAATTAAGGTCAAGTGAGGTGAGCTGTGATCAGACCTACAAATTGTCAACACACGAATGCTACAATGTCATTGTAATACGTAACAGACTGCTGTAACGATTCATGACTGCAATGGCCAATTGATTTCATCGGGTTTGGCAGGTTTTATTTATTTTTATACTTTAGTGATACGTCATTCTCAGACCGACCAATTTAAAACATCCATTCTGGCCAATGGCCAACGGTCATAAATCATTCAGTAGGCAGACAAAGGCCACTCTAACTAAAGTATGTTATCTGCTTTAGCTGGAGCAAGAAAATTACCCTTTTATCCACCTGATACTGTTAGTACAGAAATGCAAACACATTCTTTATCTTTAGATTACCATGATAAAAATGAAATACCAGAACCATCGAGCTTGCAATTTTAACGTATTGTTTCAAACATCGTTGGGGAAGTAGCTACTATTGACACATGTAATGTTATTTAACTACATGTTTTCCATCTCGACAACTCAACTGCAAAAAGTTACCTTTCCATACTTCCCGCCGATCGGCAGTGAGTTTTTCCCCAGGTCTATTTCGGTTCCATCTTTATTGTAGACTTTGGTGTAGAGGCTCTCATCCTCAAGGCCATTGAGAGAAGTAAAACCAGAGATAACTTCCTTTTTACTCCTACTTCCTGGATTTGCTCTTGGCTCCTTCCTGTTTTAATGCAAAGTACATCACGCATTAATATTTGCTTCCAACGGAATGTGCATACCGAGTGACCACAGCTGGATGCGTCAAAGCTCACCCACCTGCTGATGTTGAGGTAGTTGAGCAGGTCTCGCTGGTTGAAGCCCTTCTTCAGCAGCCCGTTGCTCTGCCGGGGCCTCACCTGGGGCACGGCACGACTGGTCTTTGTAGGGGACACGTCTGGCCTCTCCACCAGACTGCCGACACTTCCCATGATGCAGCGGGAGGAGAGGGGCAGGGCGGAGCGGAAGGTCTTGCCGGAGGAGTCACGCGTCAGAGGGAGAGTCTGCACCGAGGCAGCCATTGGTTACCAATGAGGCCGGCACTGAGAGGCCCTCTGTAGTTACATGAAAAAAACAAGGAAACATTTTTAACACACTGTGAGAACTATAAATGGTACTTGTATATTAACGTATTGTTAACATGATAGATAAAAAACCATGGCAGAGTGACCAGAGTCGCTCTGCCTTTAACCAAAGTCATTCAGAGTGACATCGCTTTGAAAATGCGCTTGATCATATTGCGCCACGCGTCACATAACACATAGCTCCTCCTCGTGCACTATTGATGCCCTGTGTGCACTGAACACACACGCGAAAAAAATGGTGAGCACACAGATGTATCATTGCCTGCATTTCTCAATCCAGACAGCTGTTTCTGGGAAGATTAAGCACAACATGGCTGACCACACAAAGAGCGCAGCCTGCAGCGTTGTGCTTTATTTAAATAATGAAGCCCTATCACATAGACATGCAAACTGCATGTATTTTCATTTTCCATATGTGAAATCTTTACAATTAAGCGCCCTAAAAAACTTCGAGAGCCTGGTGCAAAACAAGGCACAGCGAAAAAGGGTGTGTGTTCAAATAAATAAAAATAAATAAATTGTGGGAATAATCGATTTAAGGTTAAACAAAGTAAACGTTAACAACCGGTTATCGCCAAACATTTGAACAGTCAATTCAGTTTCCAACAGTGAGGGAAGAGAAGAACTTCCTAAGGACCATACAAGCTCACAAGTCTGTTGCATAACTTCATCTAACCATGTTACTGCATCAGGACGCAATTCCAAGTTATTTGGTAAACACCCATTGCATGGAAAATCTGTAAATGAGGGTGCTTTACTTAAGTTTGTTGCCATATTTCCTGCATTAAAAAATCATGTGCATGCAATTTATAGAGCATATGATGTGCAATTATAGGCACAGCGTGTGTGTGTGTGTGTGTGTAGGCTGTGTGTGTGTCTGTAAACAAACCAAACCCAAACAAAACTGCAATTACTTGTCTGCTTAAAATTATGTTCATTTTCCAGCCAGCTGTAGAAACCAATATAAACTGTCTATTTTTATCTTAGACTCCAAGTTAAGACCACATCCGAGGCATTTCATGGAAATACAATGACTCTGACTAACACAAACAACCCTTATATTAGACTGTAATGTTCGTTTATATTCCATGCGCTGCTAAACACGCCCGCTTGGCACATCTTTCTGGATAATTGCACGGTAGGCCCACGCTCTCCTCGTTTTATCTACATTAATCTGAGAGGATTTTGATTGGCGACAAGAGTAACGTGCGTTCCCCGGGAGGGGCGTTGCACGACGTTAAAAAAGTACAACAAACATCCCAGTGGCGCTATTGTCTTCTTGACTCCAGACCAGCAGCAGTCACTCCCTCCTCCACCCCCCCACACCAAGCAGCACCAAAACCATCCTCTCTTCTTGAGCTATCAGACTGCCCGCCCCCCTCTGGTCCTTGTTTTCAGACAGCCTCATTAAAGGCTCTATTGATCTCACCCCATTGACCCCTCTCTCCTTCCCAGCATTACACATCCCCGCCTGCAGCAGTAAAGCATTCTCCGGGCTGTAAAACATATGCATACACGCCTCGCTCGTCCTTCCCGCTACCTGGGACCGGGAGGGGAGGAGGCGGAGGAGGAGGGCACAGACTGTCGTTTGTTGCTTCATTCGTTGACATTAGCTATTGCTGCTATAAATATTGTTTTAAGGGTGAGCTATGCTTGAGTGTGTTGTTGTGTGTGTGTGTGTGTGTGTGTAGGACAATATCTATTGTTGGTGTTTTCATTTGTAGACACTATAGATCAGAGTAGTACTCTTCATTGGACGATAGTCAAAAATGTAGTGACTGGAGACCAATATATCGGCAGTGACAAAGTGACTCAAATCAGTTATGATCATCACTCTGACTCACACAGGCATAGTCAGATCCCTCCCTCCCTCCCTGATGTCTACAGCGATAATTTTTATGGTTAAAATAGCATTGCAAGCGAGCGCTAAAGGGGCGAGGTATTCAAGGTACGGCTTCCCAACACAAAACTTCCCGTCTACACCTCTGGCTTCATGCATGCACTGAAGCACATCTAGTCATTTAGTCACGCTTAACCGTCATTAACCTCTTTTGGGCTACCGGTTAATATAATTAAACATTAATGACGCATTGTGTTAGTGGTGTGGTGGGGCGGTAGCGTCATAGTCTGATATTTGGTGTTGTGCATGAGCAGAGCTGCTGTGAGGCGTGTCAATTCTGATACATGATGCATCAATATATCGGTTATCACGTTTTTTGTGCCATTTCATTAATTTAAAAAACAATATTTGGATCCCATGTGGCTGTGTTCCCACCGTGGCACTGTTTATGACGTGAAGTCACATTTGTTGTCAATAGCGGTACCGGCTAAGAGAACCTAATGAATATCCGTATTGTATCAGCCAAGAATGTCTTATCAGCACATAGTTTCAATGGTACCTGTTTTTGTGAGCGGTATTTCATTAAAAAAAATACAACTTTCGTTAATGAATTAGGTCGTTCAGGTTCGAGCTGAAATAAATCTAATAAAATACCAAACCCCATGACCTCTCACACAGGATTTTAGGGCTCCAATAATTTACCGCCTGTAGATTAAAACCAATCAATGTTGGGCAGGAAGCCGAAAAGAGCACAATACTGTAGAATTATCGGAAGAGCCACTTTGTTAAATATCAATATGCCAAATTAAGATCCCCATAGCAGGCCGAATCAGTGAGGAAGAGCTAGAGAGAGAGAGAGACAGAGAGAGAGAGAGAGAGAGAGAGAGAGAGAGAGAGAGAGAGAGAGAGCAAACGATGGCTCTTGGGAAGATGGATATATGCAGAAAATCCTTATAGGCACAAATCCTTCAGGCCTAAAGAAATCTTGAGTCCAGTTGTTTTCCGTAATTGCCCTTACAGTTTATGGGCCAGGAGTACAGGAGGCCTGGCAAGATTTACAACTCAGCCCCCAAACTAAAAGGCACAGTGTGTTTCTGTGTGTGTGTATGTGTGTGTGCGTGTGTGTATGCCTGTGTGTGACTTCATAAAGTGTGGGGGCCCTGAGCCTTTGATAGTATTTGCATTGCTCTGCTTTTGATTTATGCTGCTCTACAAAAAGCGCTTGTGCTTTTGTTCAAAAGGAGTTTTGGCTTTAAGGAAAACTTAAAAAGACGGCCAACATCAACTACTGGTGGTGTTAAGTGACAGCAGGTGGAGTTTACGGGTTTCATGAGGCTCTCACATCCTGACTCACATCTGCTGGGCTACCAGGTGCAGGTGTTTTTTTTTCTTTGCTAGAAACCCAAAATTGTTGGACAATGAACAATACGATCAACTTAAATGTGCTATAGGATTTTAAGCTGTGAAATACAACTCACTTGAGCGCAGTATAATATTAGATTGAATGATACTAGCCTTTAATTCACATAGGACTGATGACTTTTGTCAACTACTTGGTCGCTGACCAATTGGTCAGTCAATTGCTTATCTGATATCACAATTCATAACAGTGTTGTGTTGTAATAAACCACAGGCAGAATCATTTGTCTCGTCTGTTCTGGTCAAGTGAGATTTTAATCCTGACCACGCCAGCAATGGAGAGGTTCAGTATGTCTCCATTCAATGCTTTGCCTCGATCACACATTGTTCTCGACAGAGATACGTGCTAACATACTTCATCACAGTTGGCACTGCCTAACCCCCTACCTGCTCATTAATTACATGCATCTGAATTCCCTGTGTGTCCGTCGCTGTGGATAAAAGTGCTAATTGGTGAGTAAAACGGCAATCAGGGTGCCAGTGGAAAAAAACGCAAAGTAACTCAGAGGGTGCAGTGGGGACACTGTGTGGATAGCGGCGGGTCACCGCTGCACCGCGGAGCAGCACACAGAGGGCCATAGAAAAGACGCATTCCAGAGATGCTTGTGTTCACAACACAAGCTCCGGCTCGTCCCGGCTTTTGATGTGTCATGCTATCCGCCGCACACTCCCCCGAAACGCACTCACACTTGAATGTGTGTGTGCTTTAATTCACTCAATAGATCACTGGCTGACACGCACACACACACACAAACACACACTGGCATGTGGACACACGGTCCTATCTGCTGCCCACAGCTATAATACAACCCTTTGGTCATCAGTTTCTCTCTCTCTCTCCCCCCCTATCTCTGCTATTGCGAGATGATCAAAGTTTGTTGACATGAGTGGGGGCTACATTATGGTTCCCGTTCCATCTTTTTCAGACTCCCACTCCAGCGCATGTGCAGCAGACACACTGAAGAGGCTGTGCTCACAAGCCTATGAGCTGTTTGGCTAAACATAGCCTGATGCTCGCCATACTTATATGGCCCTTTTATACAGTAGCTTATCTCGACAGCACCAAGTACTTATCCTGGGCGATAGGAAAGGCATTTTCAAATAATTGTGGGAATATTAATATGGTACGATAAATGTATTTACTTGTTTCCTTGTTCCTATTCAACTCCAGAATCCAATTGAGGTCCGTTCCATTTAAAATCGGTGTATTTGAAGACTAAAACTAATTTATGTTAATATATGTTAATTCATAATACAATTAAAAATGTAATTATCATTCTCAAATCATTTTAGGGCAATTTTCATCGTAAAAACACTGCTTATAACAATTATAATAATAATAACATACAAATGATGTTTGCGGACGGACACATTAAGCTATAGCCCAGCGCTGACCAGTAATGGTGGACTGCTGTGTTGTTTTGCTGCAGAGGTTTGACTCAGCAGGATGTAACGGTGGTCTCTGAGCTCCTGCCAGCATAGTTTCTATGAACCAGGCTGACTGTACACTGCAGTAATGGGCAATTAACGCATTAGTTAGGGTGCCAGCACTAGGAGAGGGAGAGCACAACAACTTCTCATCTGGGCATATCGGGAGATGGCGGGACCTGAACGGAGCATATATCGTATTTTAATAATTCGGTGGACGGTTCTATCCGAACTTGCCGTACAACATAACGTATATTGTTAGCATAGGTGGCCCAGTGGGAATCGAACCCCTAACCCTAGCTGTGTTATAGTGCCACGCTCTACTATGTTGAGCTAGGCATGACCCCGTCTTAAAAATACCTTAGCGCTAAAACAGCACAAGAAGTGTAAAAGCCTTAATAAGTATTTTCCTCTGTTTAGCTGTTGGGTTGTTTCAGTGTCAGCAGCCCGCGACATGTGGCGTGCGTGAACAGCTGGGGCTCAAGGCGCTGAAGGCCAGGTAGAGGGGTGGAAGGAGAGCAGCGGCGGTGCACATATTGGCTTTTAACAGGCCAGGCTGTGATGAATGAGAGACTGGCTCTGGGGCCCATCGGCAGAGTGCAAAGCAGCAGCACTCTATAATTATCAGCAGCTTATTCATTATGGAATGGATAGAAGGTAGGCAGACAGACAGACAGACTGACAGAAAGAAAAGGACCCCTGAAGCCAAGTCAAAAGAGTAACTCGAAATTGCAATAGATCGCTTCTCTGACGGTACATCTAAGGAGCGCTTTGTGCTCGGTCATGTATATTTACACATATGATGAATCTGGTAAAATCCTTAAAAGGGACACACATGCGCACTGACCCAAAGCCCACATGAAAGCTGTCCATTCAGCTCTTCTCGCCACATGCTATGAGATGTGAAAAAGTAGTTGACACTTCTTCATATCTCATAGCACACTACTTCTTCATATCTCATAGCATTCTCCAGACACTACTGTAGTGTCTGGGGAAATGGGCTTTTTCACCAGTGGTCAGTGACATGACGGCCGTGCTATTTGGTCTCACACGGTTTCCATTGATGGCAACTGCTTGAGACTTGTCAGAGGCCAAAAGGTCAAAGCTTGACGTAAAAGACCCCATTGAGGACGAACTGATCAAACCAGACAATCTAGGCGATGGAAAAAAGTACTGGACAGTACTGGATATATTCTACGAGCTCCAATGCCTGAATTTGGGATAAAGCTGGAGTCCAACCAAGCCCAAGGATGGTTTGCGTAATCAAAATGCTAATCCTCCTGATTATTGCGCTACAGATTGTAAAGATTTTCCATTTAAATCTGGCGCTCATTTGATTTTTTCTGTTGGAACATGTTCATCTTCGATTACAGCCTGATAACACTGTTTCATTGAATTGATGATTGATGAGTTTAACATGTTAAACCTGTTATAGGCAGGTTTTCCTCAAACCAATTCAGCCCATGAACTATGGCCATCATCAACTATGGCTGGTGGCCCTTGTATTATCAAAGCTGACTGCACCGTATTGTATTTCTGGAACAATACAAATGAAATGACTTGCTACACGGCCTCAGTATCGGTGTTTAAGTTATCTGGGGTGACAGCCTGGTATCCATTGGCCTTTTGTCAAACCCCATCGATCTGAATCTAACTGGTGTTATGATAGATCGCTGTATGGACGAGCGGACCACAGCACACTAGTGCACATCACACCGATGTTGTCTGTTGTTTGTTTAAAGTCGCAGTACTGCACTGTCCATAATGTACTCTGCTATACAGCATGGACGAATATCTAGTTCGCACCCTGATTTTATACAGAGCACACTGTAAAAATGATATTTATACTATATTTATTATAAATGATATACTGTACTATTTATTTTTTATCAATTGTTTAGACGGCATCTATTTCCGGCATCGGGTGTAACTGTGCAGTTCCACTGCTGGTATAGTAACCGTGTACTAAATGTTATGATTTTATGTAGTTACGTAGACATATTACATAACATCCATGGGGCTCCTTATAACAGAGAGATGGTGCAAGACCACACTTAAATATCAAAGGTAAAGTACTACGTAGGCAGCAGGACTGTATGAATCACAAAGCGACAAAGCAAACAGCATTGTTTTTTTAGCAAACTCCGGTTTGGCCTCCACTCACCTTGTGAGCTCAGACGAGAGAGTTGTTTGCCGAGGTTGGATATTGACGTGCTGAGCCCAAAGCAGAGAGCCGTGTTTGCAGTGGATGAAGGGGAATAGTCGGAGGGAACGGAGTAACATTCCCTACATTTCTTACTAGGTAATTATTAATGTGCCTCTCGCTAGTAAATGGTGCGTATAAGCACTGATGGCAAAGCCGAGGGGCTGTGGCCATTAGCGCAAGGCTAATGGATTTCTGTCCAAGACAGACCAAGACGGCTATTTCTGGGTTTATCATTTAGGAAAATAAAGCATTTAAGGAAGCTCAGAAATTTCCCGTCACTTGTAGGAAACTGGTTACATTACACTCTGCTCCCTCAATAACTGCACCACACTCAAAAAGAGGAGAGGCAGCCATTAGCTATAGCTCTAAATTGAGCTTCTTGTTACGCTTCAGAGAGAGAGAGAGAGATTGGAAAACAAATGTGAACTTTCAACAAAAGGTCCTCTCTCTGAAGCGCCAAAACAGAACAGACTCCATTGTTTGCCCTGGATGAGGTTCATGTGAAGCCACCGCACCGTGATTACAGTGATACAATTTAGAGTGATTCCCATTACATCAACCCACACCTGAACCACTTTCACTAAACAGCAGGTTGTGTGTGTGTGTGTGTGTGTGTGAGAGCGCATAAACACACACACACACACACACACACACACACACACAGTTTAGGAGAATGACCTCAAACATAAGTTGTGTATACTATGGAGTCCATTGTAATTATCTCCCACAGTGAGACACCCATTGTGCTAAAACTGTATTCAGCCCTATCGTCTCAGCCTTGTTATTATGTGACTGTGATATCTACTGGTCCACACTGGACAGGAGAACATATCACACATTGTAGTATGCATTTTTGCTCGGTTTTGTGTTAAAAGCATAAGCGTAAGACAGGTAGACAAAAAACGAACCCAAGAGATAAAAGCAACGTGAGTAAACTGCTGATGCCACATTTTCTCGGCATTACCCAAAGTTTCTGTGTAAATAAGGTTAGTGTTTGGTGTTAGTGAGTGCTGAGAAGAAGAAAAACAGTGGGAAACGGTTCTTTTGAAATCCCCCCGTCAGGCCCACCATTATCACAATGGGCTGGTAGGCCAGAGAAGATTACATTACAAAGACCCAACAATAAAATCAAAGGCTAGCCTATAACACGATTACTATGAAATATAGTGAGGAATACGTTTGCTTGTGTGGCCTTTCAAGTCTCAAGGCTACAATACTTGTTTACAAGTATATACATTGTTTTTTTTAATTTAGGGTACAAGAAGTTTTCAGTGTCTGTCTTTGGGGATTTTCCAGAGTAAAGGAATAAGCAGACAGACCAGTGAAGTCAAACAAATATCACATCCTTGAAAAATATGTGTGGTGATGACTCACTTCTAAATCACAAACAAAATATGAACTTCCTCACTGACCGTAGAACGCCTCCATCCGACACCGCTTCAATCCCTGCTTCAAATAAATATCGATATTCTAATATTGACTCATATGGATATATAAAAATGTATATACATATCCAGTGGGTCATTGACTATTCATGGCATATTGTGGGTGTTCATACTGTGTAAAGCATGTTGCCATGCAGTAACTTTACAGTTAACCGCATTTTATCAACAAAGACAAAACAATGTGTGGACTTGCACAAACAAGTTGTACAAGCTTCGCTTTTGTTCCTGCTTTACAATAATAATTGATGATAACACTAGTCAGCTGTGTGAGGAAACATACCACAGTACACATTAGTAAACAAAATAAACTTTGACAAAAGCTAATTCAACAGAAATGTAGCAGTGTTGTTAAAAAGGTTAAGGTTTAAAATCAAAACAAGTTCATGTATCGGATAACCCACCTGCTACTTCTGCTCAGCTCTCCAATCTTAATCCCATGCCGTTTCAAACACTCTCTCTCACACACTCCAGCCAGTGTCACTCTACACGACTGTGTGTGTTGCCATAGAAGTTAAACTGAGAGGGGAGGTGGAGATGGGAGGAGGCTGGACGCTACTAGTGAATGCAGTCTTACAGTCTTAACCTCCTCCCTTTTTCTGTCAACCTGTGGAGCGAGAAGGGAGAATGGCCCACCTCATCTAAGGGTTCTGGGTTGGTCTCCCAAGGAGCCTTTAGCTCCTTGAAAGGTTTCAAGGCCTGTAAAACCCTGATATGAAACGATTAATGTTGTGTCCATAAAAGGCTCAAAAAAGATGAAAAACATTGGCGTTCACTATCACTCAGCCCTACCCCTATTTTGACATGGAGCAGCCTGCCTCCAAGTCTAAAGACTAGTGCCTGACCAATATATCGGTCAAATATGGGCCTATCGCAGACATATCGTTACATATCGGTACCGGCATATATGTTTTTCTGATATGAAAACTTTTTTGACGGGGTGATTTAGAAATGGCGTCACCACGTAGTTTGTGACTCCTTCACCCTAGTCTCACCCCAGTGAGAGGGTTTTTAGCACAACCGGAAAAGATTTGAGCATTTAAGAGGAGCTCCCTGACAGGTGTGCATGCCAAGGCGCTAAACTTCTCGTTTTACAACCTGCCCCTAATTGAGTGGCAGTATTACAATAGTCAGCAGTGGACTGATAATGAACACTGGACTGATGTTTATTTAGCTATTTGTTTTATTTGTATTTACTCTTTATTTTCTCAGAACTATGTATGACAATGTATAATAATGTTGAATGTTCTTTAATAAAGTTATTTGTTTAAGTGTGCATCCTTCTGAGTACCTTAGAAAAATTCTTCCCATAGAAAATCGGTTTCGTTCAGTCTCAAAAATTCCGTATCGGTCTGGCTCTACTAAAGGCCACTTGTTTGTTTTCAATTGTGCAATTGTTTGTTTTCTCCACGTTTCTTATGATGGAAACCCCCTCCACACCACTCACCCACATAACCCTCATTCTCTCTTTTTTACATGTCGACAATTCACACACACTCGTATTTTTGGGCACAGTGCGGTTAAACCCGTTCTAGTTAAACCCGTTCTAGTTCCAAGACAAAAGACCAGGATATGAGTGGACTCTTGGAGAGCGGTCAATCCGGCCCCGCTGTTGACATGGGAGAGATGGCTTCACCGTGTGACTATCGATACTGCAAATAATGCATGTGCTTTTATTGACAGATTTAACGCACAATAGGGTTGGGGGGTGGGGGTGGAGGGGGTCAGACTGGTCTAAAGAGAATGACAGAACAGGAAGATGGAGGGATGGAGGAGATGGGTAAATAATGGGTAATATAATAGGTAACCCCCCTCCCTTCCTGAGAGGCTGGTTCACCGGGCAGGTTCCTTTGCCCTATCGTTTTACACAACCTGAACAGGATCTGAAGAGGCGGTCCGAGAAAGAAAGAAAGAAAGAAAGCAAGAAAGAAAGAAAGAAAGAAAGCAAGAAAGAAAGAGAGATAGAGAGACAGAGAGAGCACATTGTTTGCCTCCTCCTTGAGCTCTTTCTGACCTCCCTCGGGATGATACGGGGGGGGGGGCGGTCGACATGACAAGATGTTTGGCGTGTGAAGGGAGGAAAGGAACGGACGGATTCTGCAGAGTGATGGGAACTCTTGGTGGCGCTCCAAGTAATAAAAGTCATGTTACATATTAGATATGTAGGACGCTCACACACTGGCAGACAATCAGAGCGACTCCCTTAACATTTCTAAATGGAATGCTTTTTTACACTTTATTATCACTTTATCGTTATCAAGGAGCCCGCCATCCTTGTCATTACTGGTGAGCATGCAGCCATGCATCGGATCAGATTCCAGGGACGATAACGTTGTCAGATTGTAAACCCTCTCTCCGTTCTCACACAGCGGATGCAGTTGAGGGATGCACCTGGGGGCATTTTCTGCTAGCGTGTTGGGCTGGTTATAGGGAAGTCGAGCAGATCCATACACACGGACTTGTACGGAACTAGAGATAGACACAGAGACAAGAAGACAAAGACAGGTAGTTTGCTTACAGCTGAATCTACCTGTCTGACTGGATGGCAAGACGAGACGACCATTTTGGACCAGACTCATTTCCTCCACCTAAGCTCCAGTGAACAATAACATGACTGGAACCAGCTATGGGAACTATGCAGGCTGAGGGAAGCCTGCCAAATCTGTCAGCCTGTTCCTACATAACATCACCAGTGATATATATTTCTGCTTTATAACTCAAGAACACAAGGATTTTTCCAGATTTTTTGCAATTTTTGTTAGATATCCTCCACACTCCAAACAAATAAGGGGCAGCATATTACTAGAAAGTTGTGGTGTCCACCTCTATTGTAAGAAACAAGGAAATGCACAGTCCCTCTCAAAGGTCTTTGGTCCCTCCCCCCTCCCCTTTGTGCCCCCAGCATAAAACTTTTTAATTACACAGTGTCATTTTGGTTTAGAATAATCTTCAAAGTATGCAAAAATGCCGTGGTCCAGAGTTGGTCAGGCTTTGGTCCAAATCCTTGTCAGGTTGGATGATTAGTTGGATACAAAAAAGCTAAGTTAAGGACTAAACAAACGTAATGTATGTAAATGTAATGTAAACAGCAGGTATGACAACACACAAGGATTTTGACAAATTTTCAAACAGCTAAAGGAATTGTACTATCTATACCCACGTTTTCTAAGAGTACTCGTCGATATGCAGGGCAGGTGAGGGAGTGGCGATACACCAGGGGAAATAAGCCTAAGGCGAGCATATGAACACACCTCACACTAGGGCTGCACGATTATGACAAAAATGATAATTGTGATTATTTTGCCCAATATTGTGATTGTTCATTGCGATTAACAGATTATCGATTCATTTACTCTTCTGTGGTGCCTACTGTATATAAAAAAACATTAACAATACACCGATTGCTGTGTTATAACGGTTTGTAATTTGTTTTTAATGTAACGGTGACCAAATCCCAAGGCAATGGGCTTCATTAGCTAAGAAGACAATAGACCAAGCAGCCAGACGATGCCAGGCTTAGATGGAGAAAGTACCTATCCGTCCGCCATCAGAGCGAGTGACATTTAGAGACAAAGGCCCCGGCATGGGGTCTTTTTTTAGCCCTCCCATGCATGGACCTTTCTTCTCCTGAAGGTCATGGAGGTCCTGGAAATCCTGTCACCCTGTTTATCTTTTGTTCTATTCTACTCAACCAATCCCATGGGCCTTACAGATGAATCTGACCAGGGGGAAATACTAGTACAATAGAGTTAGAAGAACCATTGGATTCAAGTGTATGTTTACTTTGAATTGCACTGCTGCCAGGTATCCAATCTCCTCTCCATATTGACATGGACCAAATACCTCATCTGCAAACTTTTTACTTCCTTTTATGCATGTTTAACCAGGTATTGGCATCCGCTGATTGAAGTGAGAACAGTTTTAAAACGTCCTCGTATCAGTTCACCAAACAAACTCAGTATGCCTGCCTTATGACGTCACATGAACACATTTTCAAATATAAAAGGCAGACACACCTGCCAAACTATTAATGTCAGTGTTTACCATCCACACACACAGGAGCTGCAAAAATTCTTAGCCAAACCACAGAATCATCCAAATGGCGTAATATTAGCTGGTATCAAGTAACATTTAACATTATAGCTCGATGTCAACTGATGAAGTTCTGATCAAGCTGAAACTAATCACATTGGAGCAAAGCGAGACTCACAGCACAACTATATATATATGTATAACTCCACATCTGTTACAGTCACATAGTTTATAAAGTAAATACATTGACTTTATTGAATTTAACATGGTCTAGTGTGGCTAGATTCACTAGCAAAGCTTAAGCTCTTGATGGCCTGACAGCTCTGTCTGGTCTGGGCTAAAGGGCCTCACAACTAAAGGGAGAAACAGTTCCAGCCATTCAGCCAGTCAGTCAGTCAGTCAGCCCCTGCACACCTGGCCAAGGCCCAAAGTGATTTCCTTCACCACGGCCAGGTTTTAATCGCTGCGACAGACGGCCTCAAAGAGAGAGGATGAGTCCAGAGGGATTGCCAGGGTGTGAGAGCACTGCATTTAATCCCAGCAGGGCACACCACTTTCCCCTCAGAGTATTCAAGCACACCCCCACTGTCTATAAGCAGTCTATCGGATGAGGAGAGAACCAGAATAGGGTTAACAACAGTACAAAGGACCAAGAGCAGGGGGGACCAAAAGCAGGGAAAAACAGGAAGGAAGGAAGGAAGACCCAGTGGAGGTGTAAAAGGAGGGGAATAGGTGATTACCAGTTGATTAGCTGGTTGGCTGGCCTAAGGGGAAAGGTCTGTCCACTAAAACAGTATAGGGGAGGACTGTTGTGTGTCTGCTGGGCTGTGGTATGTTGCATGGCTGAGCTTTCCACCAAATTACATTCTCCGCACCGGTCAACAAGACCACTCAAGTCACAACCGCCATAGCTACTAATTAACACAGACAAGCAAGCAATGACATTATCACATTGGGGGGGGGGGGGTTAAAAAAACTGTTTTATGCTTTTTACAAGACGCCATGCAGAGCATTGGATAAGCAGTACCTCTGCGTTATCTTGTCCGATGGTACGGTTCTTGAGCACTCCTCTTTCCACGTAATTACAAATAAGGACTAAGGAGGGAGAACTTTTCACGGTGCAGCTCTTTTTTTGTGTTGCTCTACTGGACTAAGCAGCCGGTCGGCAGACACGGTCAGCAGAATCGCTGTTACATCAGCTGCCAGCGCTTTTAAGAACACGCACTCTCTCTCTCAGACACACACACACCCATATAAACAAATGCCTTCACACACCCACACCCACGGAGGATGGTGTCAACCTCCTGGGAACCCAAACAGCTGAATTAAGACATCTCGTCAGCTGTTTGACAGAGTTTGTTGAAAGGGACTACCACTCCTAAAGTTACAGGGGCCATTTTGCCCCTCAGGACTGGTGATAAGGACTGATCTTAAGATCTCACCGAAGTATCTGGTCTGTGATCCGTCTTTCCTTTTTTTTTTTCCTTTTTTTAACTGACTGAGAGATAACAAATGGTGTCTTCCTCAGGATCGAGGACCCAGACTAAAAGGCACATATTTGTGGGTAGGTTAACCACCGGCAACGTTTAAGGTAAATCGTTGGCAATTATAATGGCAGCCATAGACATTATCGTTGAGACAGTTTATGAAAGTCAGCTGGCTCTGTGCTGTTAGCGCAGTATTTAACTCAGCTGTTGGCTTTTAGTTTTTTTTAGGATGGGTCTACAGTTCAAAGCCATTCCAAAGATACACAACTGTACCATAACTCATGTTGTCACACTGTCAGTTGGCCTTTTTCTTTTAAGAAGACCGTTTGGAGTACTTGTTAAACCAGGCTGTTTCTTCCCAGGACTAAAAGAGCAGGCAGCCATAGCTTGACCATCCTATCCTGAATGCATCATGATTGGGGAGAGGTCAGAGGTCACCTGTGGCCTCTGGTCTCCACGACGACAGCCTGGCAATCTTTAAGACAAGAGAGTGACTCCCTCCCCCGCCACTCACACACTCTTTCACACGCACACTTTCTCACACACTCACACACACACCAACTCACTCACACACACACACACACACACACACAACACACACCCTTTTGTCCCCAAGCCCCAGGGCATCAAGAGAGACGCAGGACTGCGAGCTTCAATCCAAACATTTAACAACAAGCCAAACAACAGACCACCATGGATGACAAGACAGACAGACACACAGACAGACACACAGACAGTGCTTGCAAATGTAACATGACATATAGACACTTATTCACCATGTGCATTTCAGTTGAGCAAGCTGAATAAACCCAACCATGCATGTTTAAATCATGCATATGAAGTGACTTAATATGCATGATATAAACCCAACCATGCATGATTAAATCATGCATATGAAGTGACTTCAATAGCATGGCCATGTGTATATAACCCTTGGCGGCTGCACAGCTGCACACGCTTATCACCACGACACGGGTTGCAACATCAGCGCTCACCATATTTTTCGGGACGCGGGTCAAGTCCTCGTTTTTTTCTCGTCAGAAAAAAAAGTAGCCCAGTGCGGAGTTTGTTTCGTATACGAGTTGGGTTGTAAATATGGATCCGAGGATGAGTTGGTCTGCGCAAGACTGGACAGCACGGTCCGCTGCTGCGTCGTCCTGCCAGCGGTGTGTGGAGAACGGTTTCCCTCTCCGCAGGTTTGAACGGCGAGAGGGAGAGAGGCTTTGCGCATGCGCGGCTCGTCGTCGTCGTCCCCCCCCCCCCCCCCCCCTTGTTGTGGAGGCAGGGCGCCCTCTAGTGGGCTTGTACGGGAGGAGACATTTGTGTTCATACACAAACAAAACTAAAAATACCCAGGGGAAAGAAAAAAAACACACACACACAAGAAGAACAAATATAAAACAGTTTTAATGCACAGTTTGTAATACATAATGGTTTCCATTCTATGGTCAGCTATGCTTTTTTCCAAGAATAATATCAGAGCATCCTTATGATATGAAAAGGTTTTGCTTTAGGTGGATATGGCCAGTGCAGTTTGCTATAACATTCCCCCGCTTATGTATACCTCTCACTTTTCTCATCTCTAATCTCTTTTTCTCTTTGTGTCTATCGTTCATCCCTAGAGTCCAGCCGGCGGGATATATCACTGAGGTTTCTTCTTAAGTTTAGCCTTGGCCACCACTTTAACAGTGGTGGAAGTAGACTTGGCCCCCTGCAGGTTCTCGGCCGTGCAGGTGTATGTCCCGTTGTCCACCTCCTCCCTCACCTCGTCCACCAGCAGCACGGACTGGAACTGCTGCCGGGCACCGGGACCCCCTGCCACGGGGCCCCTGCTCTCCTGGGTGTACAGCGGCCTGCCGATCTGCCAAAACATGCACAAAGCACACTCAGGTCTGAAAGATAGGCAATGGGTCCAGCTCCCATGACAAAGATCACTTGGAGCCTCATTTTCTCAAGTTGTGTCACACATCCCTCCATCCATGACTCATTTATAACTCTGTGTTCAGTGTTGGCTGTAGTAGAGTAATAAACGTCATCATGCGGAGATTAATACGTTTTACAACAGTAGTAGTTAAAAATGCATGGCAAAGCACGTAGGGATTTGAATGCAGCTCAATGGACTGTCTGACCTGCTGTCCAGGGTACTCCCAGGTGAAGTCTACAGCCACCTCAGCCTCCCCCACCACAGTGCAGCTGACCCTCAGGTTGTCCCCCGCGGTCACAGAGCTGCTCGATGTCTCGATCACAGGGGCCGGAACAGCCATAGGGTCTGGGCAAATACATGGTGTGTGAGTGTGCATCAGTGCTTGCTTATGGGTTTTTAGGGTGTTTAACTCCCAGTGGAAAAAGGCTCTGGGTTCGAACAGCATGTCTGCAGTCTACCTGCACCTGTATAGCCTTGAGCACAATGCCTGACCCTTATCTACTCATTAGTGACATGTATCAATTTAAAAAAATAAATTATATATATATATATATATATATATATATATATATATATATATATATATATATATATATATATATATATAGTATATATTTATTTTTTAATGATATATATTTACAAATGAACAATAAGACAATAAAATATAACAAAAAATAAAATAAAAACACATATAAGTTGAATAGATACATTAAATACATAGTAAATAGTAATTCTAATAATAATTCTATAGGGCTTGTACATTGCGACGTCACATCACAATAACTGCCTCCATTTTGGAAGCATAGAAAACAAAGCTTTCATTAGCTTACAGTATATTTGTGTGATTTAGCATTTTACAACTGTCTTCAGTCCTCTCAATATGTCAGAGTATCGCCAACCAAAAAAATCCTATGATGCATTCTGATGTACAAGCCCTGCAATGAAACCGACTGGTGTTCAAACTGAAACCCGTACGTTCACGGTGTTGGTGGTGTTGGTGGTGGTGTTGGTGGTGGGAGGAACTCACAGTTGACATAGATCAGCATGTACTTGGTGGAGGCCTGCCGCAGGGTCCCCAGGCTTGCTACGCAGTACAGCGACCCCGCATGGTGAGGCCGCGGCCTGTGGATGGTGAACCCCCGCCTGGCGTTGAAGGAGATCTCCGCCCCGTCCACCGCCACCTCCCCCGGAGGAAACTCCCGGTGCAGGGACACCTTGGCCTCGGGGGAGGTCACCTGGCAGGGCAGGAGCGTGGGCCAGTTGGTCCGTAGCTGAATCACCTCATAGTAGTTGGAGGATGGCACAAACAGCTCTTGAGGATCTAGTGAAGGATCATATTAATAGATTAGAAATAGATTAGTATAGAATAGAACACAAAAGTAAAATGTAATAGTTTCTGCCCCTCGTTGTCAGTTTGTTTCATTTCTATATTTCTTGTCTATATGGTCTCCCCAAGTACATCCCCTTATCAGGTTCACCCTTTAAACAAGACCTGACAGTTACAAGTGCACCATGTTGTGATGTTAGCCCCCCCCCCCCCCTCAAAAAAAAAGGGCCCCAATAAAAGGCCCTGGAGTGTTATCCTTTTTGTCGTATACCAGCGAAGAAGACAAAGACTTTGACGGCCTTGTCGTACTCCTTCCTACAGTCGGTGTCTTCGCAGTACATGGGGTAGCAGGTGTACTCCCCGGTGTCGGCCCCCGTGCTGTTGACGAGAGTCAGCGTCCCGTATCGCTCGTGTTGCACTGTCCTGTGGAACCACGACAACACGCAGCGTTCAAGCTCCACCCGCTCAACCTTCCTGCTCAGGCTATGACGGTCGAGAACCCGAACACACCCTGTGCTTATAATGTGCGTTCGCCTAATCTCATGATGGATTGATAAACATGATAGAGTCCCTAATTTGTCATCTGGGTACATCTAATCTAATCTTAGATTGGTTTATTGCTGGTTACACATATGTATGATACAGTCTAGAGGGGTTTCCTTAAGGAGATTATCAGAAACATCGATACTTACCAGGATAGTGTGCAGTGGCTACTGGCTTAGAGTGTTCGACCAAAAAGTAGGCTACTGGTTTCAATCCCCTAATGTCCGCAGCCTATACTGTGGGCAATCTAAAGCTCAGCTGCTTTGGATTAAAAAAAACATCTGCCAAATGACTAAATGATAGGCTAAGCAATAGTAAAGAGATACCTGAGTCTCCCCTCGTCGTCCTCCTCCAGGTAGGGAGGGACGCTCCACTGGACAGGTTTGCCTTTACACCTGAGCTCCAGAGCATCTGTGGCCCGCACACTGAGCGTCTCCCCCACCCGCTGGAACCTGCCCTTCTTCAGCACCTGACGTGGGTCGTTAAAGACATGGAAAAATATAGCCTCAAAACACGCAGGTAATGTAGTGGGGAGGTCGAGGCGTCTCAAGCGTCACGTGATTTTGATAATATATGAGGCATTGTTTATGGACTTTAACAACATGCGTAATAAGTGTCCATAAATCATTGGATGAGATAACATTTTATTAATCCCCAGAAGGGTAATTCAGGTGCCACAGCAGCGAAGGAGCAGTCCAAATTAAAAAATAAAAACAAAAACAAACAAAAAAATAAACCGAGGTAAATGAAATTGATGGGCTGCAACTTTTTTTATGTTGTTGACTGTAAAAAATGCATCGAGTATAAAGCTGCCAGCTATAGAACAGAGTTGAACTTCATACCTGTGTCAGTAAGGTCGAAGCTTTGACCTTGGCTTTTGCTGCAACGGCTCTGGGGCCTTTTTTAGTCTCCTTCCCTAGCTTAGGTTTAGTAGTCTTGGGCTTCTTCCCAGAGGTCGTCCTCAGTTCTTGGGCATCTTTTTGACAATGTCCTATTCGGTAATGTATGTACATAAAAATGCATCATTGTTAATAATGTACGTATGCCAAATGCAGCCAGAGCCACCTTAGTTTTCGTTTTGATCATTTCGTTTTGATAATCATCCTGAATTTCTATTTTCTTTTCACATAATTCATCAAACATTTTTAAAATGTCGGAGGGAATTCAGGGGCTAGAAACAGGCAACCTTAGTTTGGCCATATGCAGCGAAAATAGTTAACATTATTATAGAAATATGAAAATATAATATACTCAAATTAGGCCTAACTAATTATAGTATAGGTACATTGTTCAAGTAAAGCCTAAAATCTAAGTTTCCTGCCAGGCTTAAATTTAAGCCTGAGATTAACATAATGATCTCCTACTGTTCTGTAATTGTAGGAATGCATGTTGTCTGCATCATGCTGGAAGGTAACAAGTGTACTTACCTAACTCCAGGATTAGAGCACAAATCAAAAGAGTGCACAATACCAGCCTCCATATCGGTAAAAGCATGACCAATGGATTATTCTATTATAAGGTTCACTCAGTTCAATGCAGTTTATCAAAAGGACACAGAGCAGAAGCCAAGAGACGAGGGAAGGAGAGAGGCAGAGAATGCGGGGGAAAAGTGAGAAAGAAACAGAAGGAAAGCGGGAGGGCTATCGAAGTGAGTGGTCAGCTGTTTAACAGAATTACACAAATTCCTCCTCCTGAAAGTGGCGTTCGTACCCCAAATTCCTCCAGACCATCTCAATGGAGCCTTTCAAGCTGCTTTGGACCAATGAGGGCCGAGAAGCAGAGGCTCCTCCGTCTGGAATGGCAGGACCTGTTTGCTTAGCTGTTGCACTGGAAGTGAGCTTAGCAGCGTGGCTCTCTCTAGCACTGTAAACAGTTTACACCTGACAAACAGAAGTTGTTAAAGTAGCCTTCAAGTATTTGTGGTCTTTCAGTCATTTTTTTAAATTACACCAATGACACATTTGTTGGGACCAGGCTGAGGCCATTCAATGGAGCAAAAAATGTATCTCAAACATAAACGCGACCTGTAGGCTATGTTGTGTAATTCAACCCATGTTATGTACATTACACTGTATGTGGCATGAAAATCATTAACACACAACCTCAAAGTTCCCCCCAAAGTTGCCGTTGACAATAAAAAATATTTCACAATGTAGGATCCTATGTAAAACTATGACCATAAAGCACATCATAAAAGTATTAAAAAGGTTCTAAAAAGTACACTACTGCACATATACAGTAGATAGGTAGATAGATAATTGACAAAAACTGATAAACGTCATCACTTCTTTTCTGATTCAATGAACAATGTTAATTAGGTATAGGCCTAGTGAATGTCTGATGATCATTTTGATCATAATTCTTGTTGATTAAAGCCAAGATTATGACCACCCTGACCTTGGAAAGCTTGTATGAATGGGTCAATTGTTCTCGTTGAGCAGTATCTTGTGTCTTTAACATAGTTTATGAATAGAGCACTGACAAAGACATTACCAACGTAAAAACATGTTTTAATGAAACTGCGCATTAGAACATGTCCTTGAGATTTTTCTTTCTTTAATATTGTAAAAGTTTTACAATGTATGATTAATGGATTATGTACATTTTCATATTTACAGAACTATATTAATGTATTATTAAATATTGATTATGTAAAAATAATATTTTGATTACACAAAAGCAAATCCATATTTACATTATATATCTACATCATGGTATTTGTATCTTTGGAAACATATAAAATACATATTTTTGAATTGTGATCTTAATAAAAAATTGAAAAGTTTACAAAATGTATACCTTTATTATTATTCGAATTATCCTCCGCACTCAAGCCCTTTTTTATATTCTACAGTTTTATGTGTTTTCTTGGGGGAAAAATCCCATTCTCTGTTTGCAACTTCATATGTCTTCACTTTACAACCTTTTTTACACAGTTCAAATGTTGGTAGAAAGAAAGTCTGGTGGCTTTCTATTGCCTATACCACAGGAAGGCCACGTTGTCATATATATATACACAATCACAAACTGTATTACCATGTAGTACAGTCACATAGTTAAACGGATGGGACAATAATTCAGGGATGGAACAGTCTTATGGGATTTAGCAGTCGATATACATGCGGTAACAACTAACATACTCTTCACCCTGGCTCAGAACTTATCTTCCCTGATGATATCTTTGATGTCTGTCTTTTCGCTTACGGTGTCAATCCTCATCGTGTTCGCCTGGAGACGCATCTTCTGAACGCTGTGTCGGACTCCATAGCCGAAGTAGATGACGAAACCTTGAGAGATAGATAGAGAGAAAGAGAGAGAGAGAGAGAGAGAGAGAGAGAGAGAGAGAGAGAGAGAGAGAGAAAATGAAAAATAAGACGGAGAGAGAGAGTCCCAAACGTACTCTACTAACTACGTTTCCAAATGTAGTGCGATAAAGGACTCTTACCCACTAACATCCAGATAGCATATCGCATCCAGGTGTCCCCTCCGAGCTGCACCATCAGGTAGACATTGATGAACACACTCAAAACAGGCAGGACGGGGAGAAACGGCACCTAAAAGAGAGGGGAAGCGCTGGTGAATGAATGGAAAGCATTTATAGGAACTGCACTCTCACCTGGAACTGCTCTCTGGTTTTCTCAAGTGTCGATGCTTATACACCTACTAGTTCTGAACGTTTGGTATCATATTGGGTTATTTTGATTGCGATATGATTCACTATTAGTGGGAAGGGAGTGATCGTGTTTGCGCCAAAACAAACTTTTAAATCATGATGTGAGATTTGTTGGGGTCTGTACCAAACAAATATGTTTTATTACATCTGGAGAAAAAAGTGTAGGCCAGGGCATCTCTGCAACACTACAATACTTCATGTAGAATGGTGTTATACATTTACATTTGCACATTAACACTTATCAAATAACTGCAGCTCCTACGATTTGGATATTGCACTTGGCCATATTGCGATTTCAATAACATTACGATGTATTGTTCAGCCCTAACACCTACACCTGCAAATATCTCTCACCATGAAAGAGGCCTTCGTGGGGTTTTGTGGTTGTGTCCAGATGGCCCAGACTGCGAGCAACAGCAGAGCCACCAGAATGGAGACACACACCAAACTCCACACGTGTTGCTCTATCAGAGCGTTCATGGCTTGAGCAAGGATGACACAGAGCCCAATCACACACGCAACTGTAGAGAGAGAGAAAGAGGATCGAAAAAACGGATGAATATGCGAAGGAACCACTGTGTGAGGAAGAGCCGGAGATGTGTAGTGTGGCGAACGTCTGTTTAACTTACTGGAGAATACCGTTAAGCTTGTGACTCTTTTTGAGGTTTTGGCGTTGGCATGTAAGGAAGTCTTTATACATCCACACTTGGTTACTGTATTGTCCATTTTCATTTCTTTGTCATCGGAGTCGCCTTCCTGGTATCTTGATGGTTGAAAAAGGTAAGAAGAAAATGTGCTTAGATACAATTGAAAGGCCGTTCTGTACCGTACTGAGATAAAGAATGGGAACAGAGTTGGGCATACCTGAGTATGAGAATGCATATAGCCACAAGTGTGTACGCAAACAGCGTTCCAATGGACATCATATCCACCAGGGCCTTCAGGTCAAACAGCATCGCCATGAAGGCTGCAATGGAAGTCGAATGCAACGCAAAGTTATAACCCGAAGAACCCGACACTCCAGCTTTTCGCCACCATCTTGGACGTCACTAAAGGTTGTACCTGCCACAACTCCGGATGACAGCGTAGCCACGACGGGACTCCCCCTGGCGCTGACCTTGCTCAGGGACTTGAAGAGCAGGCCGTCCCGGGCCATGGCAAAGAGCACTCTGGGCATGGGGAACATGGACCCCAGCAGACTGGACAGGAGAGGGACACACACAGATATCCTGGTTAAAGCAAACGTTGTCTAACCTAGTAGACTGGGGAGAGTGACACACAGCTATTCTATATCTAACCACAAGCATGACCACCATGTGTAGTCATAGGCCGTGTTGTGTACCTGGTAGACAGGGCACAGAGCGAACCCACAGCCACAACGTATTTTGCCGGGCCCCAGCCAATGTACTGGAAAGCCACCGGTAAGGGGCTTTGGAGACTGAGCATGTAGTATGGCATCATGAGTGTGAGCGCAGCGGACACCGCAAAGTAAGCCAGGAAGCAGATGAGCAGTGAGGCCACGATGCCAATTGGGATGGACTTCTGGGGGTTCTTCACCTCCTCGCCTGTGAAGAAGCAAAGATACACCGATGTCATTTCATTGTGAGACATGTTCTAGTCCACAATCAATGAATCCACGTTGGTTAACTAACAAGGTAAAATAACATGGTAGTAGTTTTGCACAGCAGACATTGTTTCGTCACACTATTACTACTATTACTATTTGAACACTGAACAGTAGGTACCACTCGGCTCATTGGCGCTCCTTGAGGTTGCCCGATGCAACAGTACTGTTGGTTTAATTGTATTATCCATCTAAACCTAAGCCTAAACGGTTAAAGAATGTTCTTTATATCTAAATATCGATGTCGGATTTTCATCTGTGATACATATCGATGAGTTGCGTCAACTTTTGACTGTATGGTGTAATGGAAATATAAACATTATGTGTTATAATATGAATGTAGTATCCTTTAAAATCCTTTAAAAAGTATTGCTCTTGACTCATAAAGGTAAAAAGTGTGTGAAACGCTTGTGTCAAGGCCAAAAGGATCTCTACGAAGATATGTTCCCAGAAGATAACCACACATCTAGTTACTTATATCCTTACATCCTTACATCCTGGCATTGACTGGTGTCAAGACAAAGGCAACCCAAGTCTGTTCTCTTTGTTCACAAATTTCCACAACAATGGCTTTATAATAGCAAAACAAATAAGCAAAACTTTATAATTTGTTTCAATAGCAAAAAGCCTTGTCTTAATGTTGTAATATACAAGTTGCATTACATTTGTGTGGCGCATTTAAAAACACAAAAGTCACACCACCATGCCACCAAGTTATGTCGGTTTTACCATGGTAAGGAAAATCTATCATTAATATTAACTACAAGTTAATAATTTACTACAAAACAGTCATCCGACAGTTTTAAGTACACCATCATCAGGATCTGCTTAAACTCAAACAAAACGCTTGGATACTCTACCATTAAAAATATTGTCATACTTGTGGTTGCGATACAATCGAATCCAACGAAAGCGTAGAAACAAGTTGCAGCTCCGGCCAGCGTTCCTTCAAACCCATAAGGGAAGAAACCCCCAGTTCCGAATTCACTTTCTGTACCATTTCTGTAAAAGAGTTAAGAGCACCAACACGTTATCTACCACAGCCAGGTCATTTAAGGTACAAACATCTCTCCTGAGATCAGAAGGACCTCACCACCGTATGACTGATTATTTTTATTATTAAAAAACTTAGACATTACATGGATGTCGCCGTGTCATTCAGCAGGGTATCGATAGTGATGTACCAGTTGGAGATATTTCCCTTGATGAAGCCAGAGATCACCACGAACAGCAGCACCAAAATGTTGACGGCTGTGAAGACCTTGTTGACCGCTGTGGACTCCTTCACTCCAAACGACAGAAGGCCTTGACAGGGAAAACACATGGGGGAAGGTTCTCAGGGTCTCTTTCTTAATTCCTATTACCAGTTGCTAATATTGTCACGGTGTTGGAAGGAGGGTTCCCTCTTCTGTGTTCGGTCTCAAGGTTTCTTCCCTATGAGTTTGGGGAGTTTTTCCTTAGGGCCTCAGGTTAGGGGGGCGTCATGACATTTTGAGACTGGAACTGTGATCAAGGGCTACACAAATAAAATTGACTTGACTTGTTGGTGTGATGGGGTATTGTGTCAGTACCTGCCAATAGCAAAATAAGACCAGCGGCAAAGAAGTCTGGGTAGGGGGCCAGGCCAGGCAAGTCCATGGCAGTGTGTTTTCCAAAGAAATCTGCCATGACGCCTCCAATGAGGTCATCAAAAGTGCCACTCCACGCCCGAGCCACGCTTGATGTCCCTGAGAAGATAGGATTGAAAGGATGTAATAAAGTGTAATAACCATGTGCGCACAGCAATAAATAGAAAAACAGCTTGCTGGTAAATGCTTTGTCCCTGAGACAATTATGACAATTCAGAATTTATGGCTTTTGTCATTTAAAAGCATTGCACCCGGTTTGACATGCAATTCAGCATGGAGTTTAACCAGCTGTGACACAGGACTTTTGGTTGCTTGGTGTTTTCCCTCATAAGCTTTAATGCTTCGGACATGTGAATTTACAGCAGGGGAAAGGTTACAGAATGTAGTCTAGGGTCGATGGTTGATCATTACTGGATGTAGTTTTCGAGCTCATAGATTTCATAGACAATACTACTTTTCTTTTTCCAGAGTCAAAGCCATGCACAAAATCATCTCAAACATTAAGTAAACATTGAAACTACAGTTAACTACAGGCAAACTAAATAGTTATCACCACAAATAATAACAATAACAATAGCTGACAAAAATCAAATGTTGATCTTGATCCACCTCCCCCCCTGTGAGGACAAATACTCTTTATATCATTCTTGCCTATCACGTAGGAGAGCAGTAGATTCCATCCAGTGATAAACGCCAGGAGCTCCCCAATAGTAACGTAGCTGTACAGGTAGGCTGAACCCGTTTTGGGAACTCGGGATCCGAACTCGGCGTAGCACAGCCCGGCGAATATGGACGCCAGGGCAGCGATGAAGAAGGAGATGATGATGCTGGGTCCAGCCGTGGATCTCGCCACCTCACCGGAGAGGACATAAACGCCTGCTCCTAGGGTGCTGCCCACTCCCAGAGCCACCAGGTCCAGGGTGGTCAGGCATCGGGCAAACGTGGACTCTTCTCCTTCGGGCTCCAGGGGCTTCCGCCGGGAGAGGCTGACTATGAATGACTTGATCCCACTGGACGACATGCTTTTTCTGGGATCCAGGTAAGAGGAGCCTGTATTCAAATGTTACAATTGAAAGTGGAGTGTGAGGTGGGTGGGCAGCATTGGTCTAAAAGAGTGAGCGGGAGGAGGAGGAGGAGGAGGAGGAGATTCTAGGAACATGTGAGTGAATAATTGTCAGGTCTGGCCTCAGCATAAAATATATTATTTGTGATTTTCTTTCAAGTTAGTTTTCTTACTTCAGTTAAAGTAAAATCAGTAGCCTTACATGAATACACCATTTGTATACATAAAACAATGTGTAAAAAAAAAAGAAGTAAACTTTGAACTTACTCATGTATTCATTGGGAATAACACAACCAAAAAACAATAACAACAACAAAAAAGCCACTTTTGATAAGAGTTTAACATAATGTTAGCGACTACAAGATAAATCCACACCCAAAACCTTAGGCTGTCTTTATGGTCCCTTATATCAGTTATTTTTTCCTGTAGTCTCATAGTTCTAATAGCAAGACTGATAACCTTGAAAGTTTCACTTGATCCCTACCCTCGCTTCACCTGTAGGTTTCAAGCACAATCAGAAGAAACAAAGATTAGACAGGAAAACAAAAATAGGATATGAATATTGAGCTGTCATACCTTTTTTGGTTCACCTGCTGCCACGGAGGTGCACTTGGGACAGACAATTGATAGTGTATGATATTCAGCTAATTCACATTATTCTTTTATATGTGCCCTTTCTTTATCACCTGTCTGATATAGTAGTGCTGATGCACTACATTTTCCAGGACGCCCACGATGTGGCAGAAACGCCCTGCTCTGTGCATGCCACATACCTCATATAGTTCAACATTTGTAATTATTGCCTCTACCTTTCTTGAGCGTTTTCAGAATATGTCCGCTTCACACGCGTCAAAGAAGATGGGTCAACCTGACATGGGCCGAGGTATGTTCTGCTGGACTCTACAGAGGTGGATCTCTTTGCTGAGCTACTTGTAATCCAAGACATCATGTCAAACGTATTTTGCCGTGGTAGAGAACTTGGACAAAATGGGTCAAATATTAGGAGCGTTGACTGAAAGATGTAGCGTTGTTGACTGAGATATTGCAAATGAAAGGCCTACCAGCATCTGACATATCACCCTTGAAAATATTCAGTCTGCTTTTTCACATTTCTTCCCCCTAAAAACGTTACTTTTTGGTTACATATTCTGTGCGGCCTACTTTACAGTTGTCACGTTTCACAGGGTCAAGCCTCGTCATTATGACCAATTCATTTAATAATGATGTGTAAGCAATGACTGTGTTATCTTTTTTATGATTATACTTTTAGAGATTAACCAAAGGGCAAATGTAAAGGCACACGTATAATGCTGTGACTTTGAAATATTCGCTCCAAAAAGGATTGAAAAAGGGGAGGAATTAGAAGAGGCTTTGGATAAATACATATTCAATAAAAAAAGAAAAAGGATTCATACAAATGATTTGCGGTAAGGGTAATAAGGATGTGCCGTTTCTATTTTCCCAAAACAAATGTTGCTGAAAGCAGTAATTACAGCTGTAGAGACCTGTTGTGTTATGACTTCCCTGTGTGGCTCTTCCAGCTACACACCCCTCCACCCTCCCCACCTCCACCAGGACTGTAAGGTGGGCAAGACCCCTACGAGTTAATGAATCCAACGAGGACAAAGCTGCTTTCATGGCATGCACATGCACACATGCACGCATACTCTTAGTGAGGGAGCCCCCCCGACCCCGACCCCCCCCCATGCCTCTCAACTTTCCATCAGGAGATCTGAGCTTACCTAATCCCCCTTGGCATTCCCCACAGCAGGGCTAGGCCAGTATGGAGGTAGCCTGCTTGTGCCTGAGGGACTGAGCACCTTTGACCAGAGTTATGTCTCTAATGTTGAATTATCTCTCCGACGGATCTCACAGGTTGATATACAGTCCCCTTTCTAGAATGGATATATTTTTCATAGCATACCACGTGCATCAAGTGCATGTGCAGTGCAGGTTTATTGCCTTTTGAGTTAAAAAAAAAGACATAAATAGAAGGATAAGCGGCACAATAAAGCTCAGGTAATGATCATGTAGTCAGGAACGTGGCTGAGGCACGTTCCCCCCCCCCCCCCACCCAACCCCAACGCCACCACACACAGACACACACCAAAGACTAAACTATATTATCAGTCAATTAGTACCCAGCCTTCATAAAAAGTTAGCTATTTCTGATGTTCAACAATGAAGTTGGCCAGGGATTGATCTTGAACATTCAACAGTTAATTATGCTTTTTCTATGTCTGAAGTATTTGTTCAGGCATGCAACATGGTCAGCTGTGATACAATTGATCATAAAGGGTTTAGCTTATATTGGCTATATGAGTGGACATCAGAGATGTGGAATATACAAACTTCTTCTTTCTGCATTCCAGTCATAGGAGGGGTGAGTAATGGTAAACTAATTCATCTTTTTGGGGTGGTGTGTCCCTTTAAGTCAAAGGCAAAAACAATACTACATCTGATAAAATCTTAATCTGCAAACAAACAATGACAGCAACAAACAACAACACACATCCGCAGTAAACCCAAGGCATAGGTTGCAGCCAGAGGTCAACTTTGAAAGTACAGTCATTTCATACACTGCAATGTAAATATTATTTAACTTACCAGGCTGTGTTGTCAGAAGAGAGTGAGAGTTGCAAAAATATCCGCTCTGTATATTGTGATGGTGAAAACATGAATTTTACAGCAATATATACAAGGCTGGCTTGTGCGGCCCACCCACTCAAATGGAATTAGTTACAAAGTAGCCTTTCTCGGCCTGGACTGGTTTGGACCATAATGTTCTCATTATTGCTGACAGGGCACAGGATGTGAGAATACAGTGAATAGAAAATCTTGTTTACAATGTGAGAAATGCTTTTGTAGTCCACGCCATTGTTTGACCCTAATTGCATAATAGGGTCTTTTGTAATTAATGAATGTATTGAATTAGTCTGGGGGTGTTACCATGCGTATTGCTGACAGTCTTGGTGTTTACTGCTTTAACTTCCTGGGCTTTAATTATCACATTAATACTTTAATTACATTTTTAAATGAATAAAATGTAACAACCAATATTATTTTCAGTATTATATTTTTATTGTAAGGTCACTGTAACAACACATTTTTTACATTTTTTGTTTTTCACAGCTTTAATTTCTCAATGATCAACATGTACCCCTGGCAAGAAACAGTATTGCTTTGCCATTACTCTCATGCCATGTGAGAGGGTGCAGTTCCACGTCAGGTCACACGGGGGCAACATAGTCCACACCCAGACTCACATCTCTGCACAAGTCGCACCACCACGTAGAGTCGCTGTGGTGAGACCGGGACTAGTAGTACCTCGGACCCGGTCCATATGTGGTGCTGGCCGTCGCTACTGGCCGACAAAAGTCTCCTTCTGCTAAGTGTAGTAGGCTGGTGATCTAGACACAAAAAAAGACAAAAAAGAAGAAGAACACGTAATGATAGCTGTTGTCCCCTATCTAGGCCTATATAAACAGCCACAGCCTTAGCGTAGGAGGGGTATTTCCTTGCATGTTTGCCTTTAGACCTATCTGTTACAGTCTCCCCCCCCCACACACACACACACGCCCACACCGCTGTAACGGTGGTCTTGCATTCCTCACGCTCTTACTGGAACACACGTCCATGGAGGACAGAAATAGCCTCTCGCATGTCCCTCTCTGGTATCCCCCCCCCCCCCCCCCCCCCCCCTCTCTCTCTCTCTCTCTCTTTATTGTAAAACGTTGTTTAGACCACCTGACACGCGTTATGTCATGTCATATTACAAATGTGTATCTATGTTACAGTAGTCTATGGTAGCCTAGTGTCCAAATACATTAATGATTGTTACAATATTACCCGGCTTGTTGTCGTCTATGAGAGCAAACAGAAAAAACGGACACTGCGGTCATTGCTCCGCAGGCTGTTGGTTTTTGCTAAGTTCAGCAGAAGTTGCCTACCGGACACCAAACCCTAACACTAATGAGCATGAGACAATAAGCATCCATACAATGCACATAAATTACGCATATATATATATATATATATATATATATATATATATATATATATATATATATATATATATATATATATATATATATACATACATACATCTATAATACATACATAAATATAAAGATAAAAATATTATATATATATATATATATATATAATATATAATATAAATATATAAAATGTATATATATATATTATATATATATATATATTATTTCTATAATTATATGATTTTGGCAGACTGTGCAGACAGCCCCGAGATGACGTCACAGCCTGAGTCACTGCAGGGCTGCAGACAGGGAGAGAGTTGGTTGAGTGGGAGAGTGAGAGACGCAGAGCCGCACTTTACTGCAGACGCCAGACACGACTTAATAGTTGTGTGTACGTAAGGTAAGATGTATTTTTTGTTGCTGTAGTTGTGGTTGTTGTTAATGCAGCAATTAGTGCAGTGAATTCATTGTAAATGGTTATGACTAAAGCCAGTGGCATTTGTCGACGTGTCATGAACGAATGTCCTAATTATATTGTCCTGTTTAAACAATATATTTTAAGATTTAAGGTTTTTTTTTAACTAGAAAGTAAGAAATGCCGAAGTCCTGACAGTTATAACATAACTATCAGAAGATTGCAAAAGTAGCCTACATTTCATTTTTTTTCTCAAAAAATAAATAATAGAGATAGCCTACTAGTCTACTAGGAATCAAAATCCGAAATAAAAATCAGACCAAAGTGTGCAGCTATTTGTAGGCCTATATGAATATGTGTATAAATGGGTGTGGCCCATTCATACACCCCTGTGTCACAGGACAAACCCTTAAATATCATTTTACATTTGAACTGCTGCTACAGTCCATTATTTTCTCTCCACAATCTTCTAGATTGAGTAGATATGATTTTTCTTCATGTCATTATAGTAGCTATACTTAACAGAAACTTAGCAATGCAGTTCAAGTTATTGAGTAGGCCTGTATAAACAAAGTTATCTTTTTGTGTTTTTTGTGCATTGCGACTGTCTCAATAGCTCAATTGTATAAGGTAAAGGGCCCACGGATGGAAAATCCCACAGAACATGTTGATAAATGGTTCATTATGAAGCTAATAGCATTTGCTGATGCGTTGCCGTGGTCAAGGAGAGGTGGAAGTGTTACAGCTTTGGTCTCCATTTATCTCCCTATAGTTACTGTTAGGTAGAGGTCTAAGAAGGGAAAGTAGACCCATGTCTTGTTTGTCTTTAGCAGTGGGATTCAGGAATACTCAATAAGGAGATACTGAAATATCACACTGCTGGTATATCATATATAGACAATCAATATTGTTCACTGGAGTATACTGTCCTCTTTCAAGGACATGTGATGCATTGTATGCTCACTGTCTTTAATTTACATGAATACTTATCTACTTTTAGGTGTTTCCTCACCGTTGAAGCCTGCTCACTGCTATAGTACAGACAACCAAATATAGCCATGGTAAGTACTGGACATACTTTCTCCGAAAAATATTTTGGTGTTTGCAAACATTGCTAAAACGTATGTATGATATATATATATCATATTCATACAGACATCACTCTTTGGTCAGTGTGGAAATAGTGAACGTCCTGGGAAAGCCTGACATGTAGTCCCTTTGGTTTGACGTTGAACCAGTGTGAATGCATATAGCATGCAGGGTGTCTTTGTTGGATGGCTGTATTTGTGGTGGCTCATGGACACTGACTTAGATATACAGCTGTCTGAAGTAGGCCTAGCTTTGAGCCAGAGCAGACCTGTATGTGTGGCCTCATCCATTCGGTTTGGTGAGCCGATACATGATGTTTCATATTTAGTTTCACACCCTTATAGGCAACTTAACAAGTATTAAAATATTTGTGGTTACTTCCTTATTTTACCAGAGACATGAACGTTTGTTATATTTCAGTAGAAAAAGGACTTCCCCCAACGGTGGATGAAGAAGTTAAAACTCATGTTGATAGTCCGATAATTACTGGATTGCTTAAAGATGTCTTGTTGAAATTATGGTATAACTTATGGCATATGTGTCGTGTATGTCGCTAGGCTTATGTATTTGTGGTCCGGGTTGGGGGAAAGCTTCCCCAGCTGTTGTGAAGAGTGACGGTTGCCATGGTAATGGTGAAGGCCAGGATATGAGCGTGCGCAGCGTTGGAAAAGATAAGACGTATTGGCAGCGCGCCGCCATGCAGCAGGAATCCTTTAAGCAGCTGTTGCAGTTTGTGTTTTTAATGGAGGCCGTGTTTTATTTCTCCATCCAATGAGTGTACTCACAACTTCATAGTGTCAAAGTCAGGGGGTATGGCGTGATAATGACAAAGCCTCTTTTTTTTATTGAGATAGCTAGCCCTATTTTTTCCAGGTCATTTGTAAGAGTCATTACCCTCCAACAAAGAGAGCAAAGGGACATTTAATGTAACGTGACTCCCTAATGACCATCCGCACAGTACGCAAACACACACACACACACACACACACACACACACACACACAAACACGCCCGCACCCACCCCACACATGCACACACACACCCCTCACACACACACACACACACAGACATGTGCACCCCCCCAACCCCCCCCCCCCCCCCCACACACACACACACACACACACACACAACCCACACAAACAATACACACACACAGAATATTTATGATGCCACTCGTCGTAAAACAGGTGCACGCAACAGTTGGCCAGTGTCTCTGTTGGTTGACTTGGGTCTCGAGCCTGTGTACCTTAAGACCATCATGGGCTTTAATGTCATCCTATACATCCCACACACACCCCCTACACCCCTCTTAAAAACACACCGAATACTCCTCATTTCAATTATATTATCATTGTGTAAATACGATATATGGTAAATGATATGATGAGTTAAAAATCCAAATAACCAAACTATAAAAAAAGAAAAAGAAAAATAATTGAAAAAACTAGGTGGTTGCTCCTTCCATATTATAAAAGGCCTAAAAACAGTCACACTGAAGGAGATTTGTTTGTGTATGAGTGTATAATAATGTTATGTATGATATCAGACATAACAACATATTTGTTTATTGCGATATATATATATATATATATATATATATATATATATATATATATATATATATATATATATCTTTTTATTCCAGGTGCTGCTAGGATGAGGCTTCATAACAATACTGAATTTATGCTCCTTTCAGGTGTTCCGAGGCACAATAACCGACGCTGCAGACTTCAATGCGGCAGCGGATGCGGAGGCGCTATACAATGCCATGAAAGGCTTCGGTGAGTGTCCCTTGATTCACGCTTCTTCTCAACCAAAACAAAATGTCTTCCTTCATCGTCTCCTGTCTTTAGTTGATTCATCGACTAGTCGGTCGACAGAAAATTAATCGAGTCACATTTTTAGAATCAATTAATCATTTATCTGAAATGGTCATTTATCAAGTATAAAAAAAAAAAAACATTTGCTGCTCGATGCTTCAGAAATTTAGAAAGGACCTTGTGGTGCCAAACAGGCCCCAGAACTTGAGGGAATTTCTGCTAGGGCTGGAAGCAACCAAAAGCAGGCAACTGTTGCATCATTCAAGTGCTCTTATTGGGCAAAAAGCCACACGATATCGGTGAGACGCTGATTAAACCTGCTTGCATTAAAATTACTGAAATAATTAAAACTATCATGTACTATTAAAACGTATGTATGATAGTGAAATTGAAAGAAAATCAGAACAGACAGAATTGTGTTCCTAAAAAAAAAGGAAAAATACACTGGAAATAATCTGTTCAGAATTGTATACAAACTTCCTGCAGGTATTAAGTTCACTATTTAGGTTCATTGTACAGTTAATTTTTCTGTGCTGTTATTGTTTTTTATGCGATGAATATAATGAAACATACGTTATATTATATTATATTATATATCTTATATATTATATATAAGATATTTCAAAAGAGGAAGGCTACTTTTCCCCCTTTTTTGTAATTGTATGTGTGCGAGCGGCGGTGGCGGGTCGTCAGTGTATACAATGGTAAAATATAGGGTCCCTTAAGAAAAAGGTTGGGAACCACAGTCTAGAAGATGAGCAACCGAGCAGCGACAGGACATCAATCACTGAATATTTTGGTGGCCTGTAGATAATTAATGGGGGAACTCGGGGAACATTTCAAAACAGCACAAAGGTATTCGAAGGATGGGAAATCACAAAATGCCATCTGTTTACCTTGAAATACATTTTTAAATATAACAGCAACCCCTCCACCTCTTTTTGCAGATCTACACACATCCAATACGTTAAAGTTGGGAGGAGCTTTCTCAATCAGAATAGTTGCACTGTTATTTTGTTCCAACCATGTTTCAGTTGGAAACATAAAATCAAGTTTAGAAGTGGTAATAAGATCATTAACTAAAAATGATTTGTTAGCCACCGATCCAACATTAAAGGAACACTTCACCCATTTGCATTAAACGTTGCATCGTTAGAAACCCAGTTATATTTGCAACATTCACTCATTTTCCCCTGAGACTGGAAAAATCCATTTACCTCTCACACTTCCTAGTTCAAATTACGTAAAACGACGATTTTTGCGTCACTAGAACCCCCCCCCAAAACACTTCCTAGTACAAATGACGCAAATATCGTCATGTGAGAGGTAAATACGGATTTCTCCAGTCTCAGGGGAAAATGAGTGAATGTTGCACGACCATTCAAAAATATGACTGGGTTTCTAACGATGCTATGTTTAATGCAAATGGGTGAAGTGTTCCTTTAAGAAGGTGCTATTGACAATGATAAGCTCCGAGGCCGATTTGGTTTTCCAGGGAATAGTTATTAAGTCTGGCAAGTTAGCAGTGTATCTAAATTTCACTTTGTTTACTCTCTTACAACAGGAATGGAGAAGGTGCCAGGCATTGACTTGAGCAGCCTGGGGTTCAGCTGATTTTGCGAGATTTTGACTAGGAAAATAATCGTTAGTTGCAGCCTTAGGCCTACTGTCTTGTCTTCTAAAAGGATCACCAATAGAGCCTTTAGACCAGAAGCTAATGTTGGAATGCATAGTCAGGTCTGATGTGAAGCTAATTGTTGCTAATATATGCTCCTGTGTGCTCTTTAGGCAGCGATAAAGAGGCTATCCTGGATCTGGTCACTTCTAGAAGCAACGCCCAGAGGCAGGAGGTCATCACAGCATACAAATCCAGCTATGGAAAGGTACGCCACTCTCAAAATACACCTTCTTTCTTTCTCATAGTCTTATAACTGTCTTGTGGTATATTCTACTCGGCTGCCAGAATGCTGGTCTGTGGATGATGAAATGATGGAGGTCCACTCCCAAAAGTGTCTGAGTAAATAGCTTTTTATTTAACAGAGAACACAAGCGTGAAGTCATTCAATGCATTGAATTGTCCGAAACCTCTCGAACCAGCCCAATGGGGTCCGAATCTGAACTGCCCCTCCCCAATACACACACTTCTTATGAAGTCAGCTATGCCATAATTGGCTTGCTTCTGAAGACTGAAAATGTACTCCCATCTGGCAGATAACGTTTTAGATTTACGATCAAAGACAAACTCTCACAATCACGTATGCAAGCCTTTCCAAGGCCATGGGAAACTCACTCTGTATGTCTCTATCTGTTGTGGAAGAACACATCTGTGTTCTTCTCCTAAAACAGAAACATTCTTGATGTAAAGGATGAGTGAATATGATGAATAAAAGAAATAAGGAGAACAACCTGTAAATGTATAACAGAAAATACACTACAATCTCATCATATATTTTCATGAAAGAAATACTTAAGCGAAATAACCCTCTAACTGTTAAATCTTCATCTCCCCAGGACCTAATAGATGATCTGAAATATGAACTGACCGGCAATTTCGAGCGTCTCATCGTGAGTCTGATGAGGTCCCCGGCGCATCACGATGCCAAAGAAATCCATGATGCCCTGAAAGTAAGAAGCTCACTAAATACACTCTTCACAGCCGCCCATGCCTGGCCCATCGGGTCCATATTTGTAACTTGATTTTCTACTGTGAATGAAGGGCGCTGGAACCAATGAAAGATGCCTGATTGAAGTGATGGCCTCTAGAAACAACCAGCAGATACATGCCATGGTCGAGGCGTACAAGGAAGGTGAGACAAATATTATTTTACATGAATTATTAACATACATAATATCATACTTCTTATAATACATACTTCCTTAAAATACATACATGTGATATATATATATACAATAATAAGAATTTAATTATTTGAATTCTGAAACAGAGCTTAATCGATTGAATGATTGTGTGACAGTTATGTGACAATGTTTTGGTATTTTTAAATTAATTTCACCCTGATCAGGATCATGATCTGTCGCTCCAAAATAGACATGTTGGACATCAGGGAATGTTTCCGTCTCCAATACAAAAAATCTCTCTATAACATGAGGGGAACTAGCTACTGGGAAAACCTTTCCAAATATGTATCCATTAAATAGTTGCGTATGGACGCGCCATGTGTTTTTTTTTTTTTTTAATGAACTTATCAGGAGGACACTTCAGGGGACTACAAGAGGACACTTTTCAAATTAATATATTTTTTTATTTGGTGTGCTGTTCAGTAAATAGAAATACTTGAATTAAATAATCAAATCAATAATTTGAATGAATGCTTTCTGCTCATCTCCAGCTTATGGCAGAGACATGGAAGAGGACGTTATTCGGGACACCTCGGGGCACTTTAAAAAGATGCTGGTTGTTTTACTTCAGGTCTGTTCACCTCTGATAATCCCTCACCTCCAAGACCTGTAGGTTGTCTTGAGCTGGGTCTGTTCTGTATGGTGTTAACAGAAGGTCTGTGCTTACAGGGGACCAGAGAGGAGTCGGGGGTGGTGGACGCAGACCTGGTGGAGCAGGACGCCCAGGTGAGTTTGGAAGACATACTTTAAAGGTTTCTGTTTCCTCCTGTCCATCTCTTTAGGCATTTATTTCTGTGAGTTGCTAAATGTTAACCCTGATTAAATAAAGTTAAAAAAAAAAAGAAGGGGTGTATACCTCCTGTTTACATCAATTTACTGAGAGTATAAGACGTAGACCAGAATACACTTAGACAATCTTTGTGCCTCGGGTTCCTTGCACAGAGGACAGACAATTCTGTATGAAACACACAATTACCTTAAATATACTCCATTATTTAATGGACTCGGCTTGCCCAAACCTTGATGAGCAGTCAATGGAAATGAAAAAAACACATGTCATAATAAGTCAAATTGTACTGAATTGTACAAATTGTCCTCAAAAACAATAACACCACACGCCGTGCCTTGTGTGTTTCAGGACCTGTTTGCTGCTGGCGAGGAGCAGTGGGGAACGGACGAGGCCAAATTCATCTTGATTCTGGGAAACCGCAGTGTGACCCATCTGATGATGGGTGAGCTCAGCTGTGGGGTGGGGTGAGGGGTGTTACCAGCAGGGTCTTCCCTGGCCTCGGGAAAGGCCAGCAGACCCTGAGCGATCATTAACAGATATGTGTCATAGGAATGTAAAACAGTCATGTGCCTCTCAACTTGGTGTTGTTGCAACAATCCCAGCTGTGGTTAAAAAAAATCCCTGAAGGTCAATTATCCTGATAGTTGCTTCTTTTGCATGTGTGTGTGTGTGTGTGTGTGTGTGTGTGTGTGTGTGTGTGTGTGTTATTTTTCATTCTTTTTACAGTTTTTGATGAGTACCAGAAGATTGCTGAGAAGTCTATTGAAGACAGCATCAAGAGTGAACTGTCGGGAGACTTTGAGAGACTGATGCTGGCCGTGGGTGAGGGTTCACACAGGCTCACGTTCATGTACACATCAAAGCAGTGGTAGTAGTAGTAGTAGTAGTAGTAATAGGAGCTGTAGCAGTAGTATTAGTAGGAGCATTAGCAGCAGTAGTAGTAGTAGGAGCATTAGCAGTAGTAGTAGTAGTGGTAGTAGTAGTAGTATAGGATCTCCTTGTTACTTATTCACACTGGCCCTCTGTGCTTGGTCTCTCCCTCAGTCCAGGGCATTCGAAATGTGCCCATGTACTTTGCCAATCGTCTTTACAAGTCAATGAAGGTAAACACGCTCTTGTTCATTATCGCACACACACACTCACTATGTAAAGCGCTTTGAGTGCCTGGAAAAAAGCGCTATATAAATGCAATTAATTATTGTATTGTATTGTAGACCATGAGTGTTTTGTCTCTTCTCAGGGTATGGGTACAGCCGACAACACCCTGATCAGGATCATGATCTGTCGCTCCGAAATAGACATGTTGGACATCAGGGAATGTTTCCGTCTCCTATACGAAAAGTCTCTCTATAACATGATTAAGGTTTGGGGAACTAGCTACTGAGAAAACCTTTCCAAATATATATCCATTAAATAGCTGCGTATGGATGCGCCATGTGTTTTCTTTGTTATGAACAGTGTTTTGTTTTGTTTTTGTAATGAACTTATCAGGAGGACACTTCGGGGGACTACAAGAGGACACTTCTCCAACTGTGTGGCGGAGACGATGAGTAAGTTTGCTGTAGTGGCCACACGGTGGCGCCAAACCCCAACTTATCACGCTTCTTGATGCCCCATATTTCTTTAACATAGACGAAACATTGACATCCCCTGTAATAGCCCCAGCCTCTCTTCCAGAAGTAGTCACAATACTCAGAAATGACAGGGCTCGTAGAGTTGCTAGCTGGACTGTAAAACCTATGTTGTAGTGCTAAATAAATACTGTGTTATATCAAATTCAATTTGTTCATGAATCTGAAAATAAGTTTAACTCAATTCACTCACGGGGGTGTGTTGGCTGTGTTAAGTGTGCTACTTTGACGTTTGCTGTCACGTTGGTCTCCACAGTTTAGCTGGAGAGTTTTTCCCACAGGCTGCTCAGATAGCTTACCAGATGTGGGAACAAAGTGCAGTGACCAATGTCAAGGTTGGCCCCGTCTCCCTCCCTCTTTAGACGTGTCACTGAGCTTTGCTTGGCAACGGCATGGGTCTGTAGTCATCGTTTTTTTGCTGTTCGTGCAAAAGACGGTGTCGGCTACCTACGCGTGCAGTGCAGTGCCCTAAAATGTTTGGCAGTCGCAGCATTGTTGTGTGAGCACAGCAACATCTTTGTCTCCATGTTGATGGCATCAGAATGCTGTTCACCTCACAAAGTGAAACCAGCATATTTTACTTTAGCCACTTTCTTGTAACAAACCCACGCAGGGTTCAAGGCCGCAGCAAATGTCACTCAGATTGCAGCATTTTGATTAACAAACGGCTTTCTTTACTAACTGTTTCAAATAAACACTAATGCTCATTGTTGTGTTGATGGGGTCATGGCCTTGAAACCCAACAAGGAGAACTTTGTCAAGAGTGGAGAAGACGGAAAATGTCTGCTCTTGTGAAACATGAAAATGCTACCTAACTTCTCACGGAACACAACTTCTCAGCGATACTACTTTAAAGGCCATGAGCTCACGCATGTTTTTGCAAACCTTTGCATGTGGAATTCACTCTACACTTCTAACTATTAAATAACTAACAATTAGGGAAGTCATGTGAAACCAGCTTTGCTCTGCTTCAAGGCTACACGTGTTATCTCACATGCTGTCTCTGTCATTTTGAATCCTGATCTATTTTCTACTCCTTAAGCTAAGGCCCACTGTAACGCCCGCGGACGCTTTTGATCCTGCGGCCGATGCACAGGCGCTAAGGAAAGCCATGAAAGGATTTGGTATGCAACAGCAGCACAACATAACCCTTCGTGTATTATTAGTTATTATTATTATTATGCAACATGTGTTAATTCCTAGGATTCTGTGTCAATAGGAACGGACGAAGACGCTATCATTGACATTGTTGCGCGTAGAAGCAATGCCCAAAGACAAGAGATCAGACAGACTTTCAAGTCTCAATTGGGGAGGGTGAGCAACAGGAGTGATTAAAAAACAAGTCTGAAAATACATTGATTGTCATGTGATTTGTCTAAAGGCTTATTCGGTTGATGATTTGTTATTTACACTCCTGTAGTGACTGTGGTTTGTTCTCGTTCCGTAGGACTTGATAAAAGACCTGAAGTCTGAGCTCTCCAAGAACCTGGAGAGGCTGATCATCGGACTCATGCTGACGCCTGCCGAGTTTGACGCCAAAATGATGAGCAAAGCCATCGAGGTACTAAGACAACAAAGCAACAAAATTGCGGTAGCAGTAGATGGAGATCTTTTTTAAATGGGTCAAATGCGATGTCAGCCACCCAGACGCTTGTGTGGCAGTTAGATGTGGTGTGCAGTCTAGAATGATGCACTAGGTTTGAGTTTGAGTGTCTGGTGGGTTTTACAGACCCAAACCAGAGGTTTTTGCCACAGTGTTCAAATAAGTGTTTGTAAGGCTTCCTGATCATTTATCATTTCTAAACACAATCAAATAATTGACATAAGAATAATACGTTGAGGGACCCAATTTATATATTTTTTACTATCTAAAATTGGCATATAACCATTTATTATTTCTAAATCATACAAATATTTGTGCTTATAGATAGATAGATAAATAGATAGATAGATAGATAGATAGATAGATAGATAGATAGATAGATAGATAGATAGATAGATAGATAGATAGATAGATAGATAGACAGATAGATATTACATATCATTTGTGTACTGTACTCTCGTGCAGCAGTTGTCCCAAATATAATTCTCATTGTCCTTTTCTACAGGGAGCCGGAACAGATGAACACGCTCTGATTGAAATCTTAGTCAGCAGGAGCAATGACGAGATCCATGCCATGAACGCTGCCTACCAGAGTGGTGAGGTCACAGGTCTTTCTCATAGACCTACAATGTACAAACACATATGACTACAACCTGACATCCCATAATCACAACAACTTACCATGGGGGTGGTGTATTGCAGCCTATAGGAAGAGTTTGGAGGGAGACATCCAGTCGGACACATCCGGTCATTTCTGCCGCATCCTCGTTTCTCTGGTGCAGGTAAAATAATTGTTTTTTGTTCAAGAACTGCACTCATTTAATTTTCTTCATTACAAATTACACTTGAAATCGTCAAAACGTAGGTCAACATTTTTGTAAAAACAATGCTGTTTTTCTGTCCAGGGCGCAAGAGAGGAGGGCCAGGCAGACCTAGAGAGAGCTGCTGCAGATGCTCAGGTCAGCTGGATTACTAATGTTATTGATTTAAGGCACATTCTTTACAGTTGTACACGTGAAAATTATACTTTCATACCGTTTATTTTTCTCTGTACTGTACTACTGTTGTTGTGGAAATTGTCCCCCACAGGGATCAATAATCTGTTCAGAGATTATTGATTTGCACAGACTGAACCACCTACACTGTTCAAATAATGTTGCTGTACATATCTATCAATCTCAATCTGCATACTTACCAATGTTGCTATACTCTGCAGTTACCAAATGTACACATCCTGTTCATACTGTACATACAACCTTGTCCACTGTCTATCACTGTACATGTTGTAAGATATAGCATTACTTGCTGTAGCACTGCTGTAGCACTTTTAACACATTTCCTGTATATCTGTAAATATTATTACATTTGCACTTCTGGCCAACTGCGTTTCATTGGCTTTTGTACCTGTACTGTGCATATGACAATAAAGTTGAATCAATAAAGTACTCTTTGTCTTACCATTTACCGCCTTGGTTGTTAAAGGTGTAATAATAAGCCTCTTTGTCTTGTTCTCTTGGACTCTACAGGAACTTGCAGACGCGTGTAACGCTGAGTCCTGATGACATGGAGATGAATTTCATGAGCATTTCTGTGCACCAGGAGCTTCCCTCATCTGAGGAGAGGTGAGGAGAAGCCTCCAGTACCCCTAACCCTAACCCTGCTCCTAACCCTAAAACATAAAAAAAGAAATACTCCAATAAATTACACTTAACCATGTGAGGAGTGTGTGTGGTCGATAGCTGGTTTACAGCCCTCACCTTGCCTGAGTCAGACTGATCAGACTGAGGATAAACCAGCTATCACACACACACACACACACACTCAGGAGAGAGCTGCTGTCATGACCACACGTTAACACCTGCTCGGTTTGTACCATCTTGCCATCTCCAACAAATGGATATTCTACAACATCTACCTGTGTCTTGATATCGGAGGGCCCCAGCAAAGCCACTTATGTGGCGTGTGGCAGCAAACCACTGATACACTGGCGCCAGTGTAGCAGTGGTTTGAAAAGAAAGGTTCATGCCCCTAAAACCTACCCCCTAAACCTAGATAAAGATCACATTGAAGTCAATTGTGTGTGCATTTCAAGTCAAAAAAAGCAATTGATAACACTATTTCACCCTGTGCAGTATTCCAGGAGTTTGTCAGATTCACCAATAAAGACATCGAACTGATCATCAAGAAGGAAATGTCCGGGGATGTGAAGAATGCCTTTTACGCAATAGGGTAATGACCAATTTCCCCAAATTTTGGACTGTATATTATTTCTCTTAGCGTTGTATTGTGTGGTGTCAAGCTACACTATGCTAACTCTTGGCTCCTCCTGTCACAATCTGTTTCCTCCACAGTCCGCAGTGTAAAAAACCAGCCGGCTTACTTTGCTGACCGTTTGTACAAAGCCATGAAGGTGAATTTATTTTGTCCTGTCGGTTTTTAACCACCGTGCACTCGAGAAAGTTAGACACACCAAGTCAGTTCAAACACCAACATTGTGTATATATGTGTATGTGTATACATGTGTGTT
>JAOPHQ010001211.1:0-85487 GCA_030340625.1 Merluccius polli
ATGCCAGGCAAACGAGGAAGAGGGCGCGCGGGGTCATAGGTGCAGCCCCCCGAACCCCCCGGGTACTGATGAACACGTTCAGAGTAAATAATTACTGTTGTTCTCAGTGTTGTGACAAAGACCTCATAGGGCTCATAGGCCTCACCACACACAAGTCCGATCGCTCCTCCACCCGCTTGTGCGGTCGAACGGCCCCGTATTTGATTTAGTCCCATGAGCGGCGCCGCATAGATAGACTATCTTTACAAAAGGCCTGTGCCTAACAACAATAGACAGGCTAGTCTAAGTCCTTCATAACGCATCCGATGCCTTTCGTTCTCAAATGGCCACCCACAAGAGGAGGAATAACCTTGGTTTTTGCGCTGCAGATCCCACGATCTCAGATTAGTCTTTCCAAAGGAATATAAAGACAACGATCCCCAGGTTGCTATGTTTCCAAAGCAGTCACCGGGCATTAAACGTATTATATTAGGGATTTTAAATTAGGTTGCATAAAAATGTACTACATGATTTGATGACTTGGCAAGTGGAGTTTTCCAGGGAGGGAAGGTCATAGCTAAGTGAGGTTATTTTACGGTATGCCCACTAACAAACTCAATGTGTGTGATGTGGACGTGAAGACATCTCCAAGAGGGTCGGCCCACGTCAGACGTGGTTAGTTAGGTGAGACACTGCCATCTTGAGTACTTGTAATAAAATAGCCATACATCTAATAATAGGTCTATTTGAGTGCAGGATTGCCCAGCACACTTACCAATGACAGTATTGTCAACACACTTAGTTAGACAATACTTTTTTAGTGCTTATACAGCCGACTATATGTCTATTACAAAACCTTCTTGTCAGTCTTCTGGCCTGGTGTACATTTAAACAATAGCCTAAATAACATTTAAATTGGGCCTATAGATTAAAACAGTTGGGCGATATTATTTGTAGCCTATGAGGCCATATAGGGCACAGTGTAGATGTACAAAACATGAAGGTAGGCCTATGAATTGGGAACATTTTGAAAAGTGTAGTGCCTGTATTCATCCAGTAGAGGCCACTGCACAAGCATGGCTTATCTTACACAAGTGTCAATTGTTTATGTGAAACTAAGATTCATTTACATGATTATTACTACACTGTATCAGGCCAACACACACACACACACACACACACACACACACACACACACACACACACACACACAACCACATGGTTACCGCACTAATACATGCCGGGACAACTGTCAAAATTAAGATTAAGATGACCCAAAACAAACAAAAAGGCAAACCAAGAAATAAAATAAATAAATATGTTATTCTGGAATTATCTCACATTTTGGCGAGCGTCGGGCTGCAGTATAAATATCCTCCTTGTTTATTGACATCAGAGACATATTGGCCTAAATCTCTCAGAGCTGACCCAATTCAACAGGGAAACCCAGGCAATAGCTTCACAGCATAACATATCACGTATTGTAGCCTAGAGCCTGAAATGAATATTGAGATATATATTTTGTACCTTGGTACCCTCGTCGTAATATTTTAGTATGGACACAAATTATAGGCTACACATTTGTTTAAATTAATGTTTTTTTTTTCTGTAAATACAGACAGATGGAGCATGTTCAAAAGCACATGTTCAAAGATGACGAGGCCAAATTATTGTATTTGTGCCCTAATAATATTCATCCATTTTCTTTGTTTTTGCAATATTATGACCAAAGACTTCAGCCACCTGCCTCATCGAAAGAGTGACTACAAGTTAAAGCTCCCCCCTACTCTCTCTCTACTACTACAGCCATTCAATGTACACACAGCAACTAAAACCAGAGAGCTGATGTGTCTCAGTGTTTTATGTGGGCTATTGTCTGCGCCTCCGTGTTAAAGAGTGATAATGTGGGGTGGCCTGCGCTGCTCTGTCTTCTACCTCATCTATTGGATTATGCAAGGGATTTTGGACCAGGATTAAGCCACTGGGTGGTAGAGAGGGGGGAGCAAGGGTGGGGGGCAGTGTGTGTGTGCCGGAGGGTGTGTGTGTGCCGGAGGGTGTGAGGGTGTGTGTGTGTGTGTGTGTGTGTGTGTGTGTGTGTGTGTGTGTGTGTGTGTGTGTGTGTGTGTGTGTGTGTGTGTGTGTGTGTGTGTGTGTGTGTGTGTGTGTGTGTGTGTGTGTGTGTGTGTGTGTGTGTGTGTGAGCCTCCGGTGGGTGGGTGAAAGTGTGTTTGTTGTGTATCTCAGAGGTCGTGCCATTCGGCTGCTCTGCTGGTTCAGCAACAACAACACGGAGACGGCCACCACTGAGTTTCAGACATGAACCTCTTCTGCTTCACACTGGTAGGATTCTGGTTCTGATTTCCACTTGTTCCTACTTCCCATGTTACTGGTCTTGTTGGTCTGTCAGTAGGAGAAACATCTAATTTGCTAATGTTATAGAATGGAGAAGGGATTTGATGATTTTGTTATTACTGTGTGAAAGTACATTTCCATTGTTCAACTATGCAACTTTGACCCATGACATTAACATAGCATCTCCTGGTACACATAGTGGTGACTATTTAGGGTAATGGTACGATCTGTGTTGCTAAGGGCTTTGTTCTGCCGGGTAAAATCCCATTAGCAACAAAAGCTATTTTGTTTCTAATGGGATTTTTCTCCTTTGGGTCAAATTAGTTAATATGGCATAGGATTGAAAACGCATTCAGCATTAGTTTGTTTACTCAAATGAAATCCATCTTTGTGCAGCGAGCAATACTGATGTTTAGTGGCTGAATGTTTTGACTTGGCTTCATAACCTCAACAGCAGTTATGCAACCGGTCACAAAAATAGCGATACAAAACTGGCCCTATCTGTATATTTTGTCTGTGTTGCTGATGTTTTGATGTTTTGTTTTGTATTTCCACATAACTGTGTCCAAAAATGGAGTAGATATTGAAAGGGGAAATGAGATACCTGTGATGTTGGATTTGTATTTATTTATCTTGGTATGGTGGCCTTAAGTAAGTAAGAGATGACATGGATTGGCCACAGAACTGAGGGAGGCCGGAGTCGTCTGATGAATGAGAACAAGGTCATGTAAAAACATCCAGGCTGTGTTGACAATATGCAGCATGGGGGGGGGGGGGGGGGGCGTACGTGTCGACGTGCCGCGTCGCAGTCTCCAGGTCCAATGCAACTGGCTGTACTGGCTTTTCAGCGTCTGCCAGGTTTTCTCTAACTGATGTAAGCCTGAATCACACTGCAAAGAACTCAATTAGAGTATTGATTATGAATGTTGCATCGCCATGGTTTACTGAGTAGGATAATTACATCACTGGATAGGCCTCATAGTTACATAACTCATTAATGCAGAGCCACGCTGAAAGATTAATGTATTATTTCAGAGAGGCCCGGCGGAGCGAGCCAGCGTTAAACAAATTGGTAAGGTTTCAAGGTTCATGGAAATCCTCGTTTGTTTCCTTGTTGTTGTTCAGGTGGGCTCCACAGACAGCCTCTATGAGCCTCCATACCACAGCCAGGGCCTCCGGGAGGTCCTCCCCGGGTGTGGCTACAGCCCCGCCCCGCTGAGGCCCACCGGGCCGGGCTGGGGCGGCTCGGACCCCTGCATCAGCCCTGTAAGTGAGCTCTGTTCACAAGAGGCTGTTTTCCTGCACAATGCACTGGACCGTGTGAGTCTAAGTATATGATTTAGAAAAATATCATTGTGTAATATTGTGCACAGGTGAGGCTATGTCACATTGTATTGCAATAATAATAATAATAATAATAATTCATTGCATTTATATAGCGCTTTTCAAGACACCCAAAGCGCTTTACATAGTGTGAGTGTGTGTGTATGTGTGTGTGTGTGTGTGGGGTGGGGGATATGACAATAGTATCACAAAAGCAACAGTATAGGATGTTTTATTCTACTCAAACATTTCAATAACCAAACAAAAGTTAGATTATTGATTATTTACCGGACACACAATGTCACCTCTATTCTGAAGCGCTTATGAGAGGATGAAGGGGTTCTTGTCAATTGATCAAATCTTCTTCCCTTCCTTTGCTTTCCTTTTCTCTCCTTCCTTCTTTCCGTCCTTGCTTCCTTCCTGACTTCCTCACAGTTTCTCCAGGATGCATCCCGGATGCATCGCTCTCCATCAAAACAAAAGAGAAACAACAGAAGGTACGAAACAGAGACGCTGAAACATTGATTTAAATAAATACTCCTATAGCGCATGGCTTGGGCTCATATTTGAATGGGACATACTGGGATGTTATTTTAAAGGTGACCATTCAAACCATTTGTCATTATCATTTCAGGTCACACACACCACTGTCACCCTTGGACAATGAAGGTTGGTATATCACATCTCAGTCACACCACATCAATTTGTGTTTGGCACACATCATATTTCTGATTGAATTTTCAATATTTGATTGTCATCTATATCAAATGACGTTAAAAAACACTGCATTTGTGTGTATTGTCTCGTATAAAAGGCATGTTCATTTGACCTACGGTTGTGTTGAAACTTTTCAGACAATGAAGGAGGGGATAAGAAAGCTATACAAGTGGACTCGGGAGTAACAGACAGAGACTTGCCCACTCTGGTAAAACGCCATCTCATGTTGTCACTAGAGTTGTCACTAGCAGCTTCGCCATGGCGACGCAGGGGACTGTCAGCCTCCCTCTATAGCATCGCCACTTAACACATCTCAGTGTGTTTCCGTTAGTCGCACTGAGTCTTGTGGACCCTTGAAAACACACCTCCCTTTGAGTTTATTCCAGTCTGGGTCTTTAACCATTGAGACCAACGAGCAAATAAAGAAAAGTTCAACATCATTCCAGATATTTGTAGTTTCATGTTTCTACGCCATGCTAACACTGTGCGGCCCCTGCACTGAAGAAGAAGAAGAAGAAGAAGAAGAAGAAGAAGAAGAAGAAGAAGAAGAAGAAGAAGAAGAAGAAGAAGAAGAAGAAGAAGAAGAAGAAGTTGGAAGGAGTAAAACTTATTCCAAAACACATGAGTCATTTAATTTATCTTTGGCAGGTAGTGTGTGAGGTGGGAAAAAAATCCATCCGATCAATATTAATATCATACATTCTTTTTGGTGTCACTTTTCTTTTATGGCGTCTTCAGGCCCAATAAATCAGGCCTCTAGCAACCGCTTGGTCCGGCCGCCCTTTGCAGGGATCAGGAAGAAATGTAGACGTGAGCTAAACGTGACAGGCTGTGTGTGTGTGTGTGTGTGTGTGTGTGTGTGTGTGTGTGTGTGTATGTGCGTGCGTATGTTTGTGTGTTGAAACCAAATCAGAGCCACTATGCACTTTAAGCCTCTTTTTTTATACACGAGTCTTGGGATGTCTAGGACACTGGGATTCATTTGTGTATGTGTGCAGTTTGTTAAGTTTGTTACATACTAATGTAATGGTTTTTGGGCACGTTTGGCGAGTTAGCTTGGGGGAGTTTAGCAGGACTGTTGAGGTTTAGACATGCTTGGACGGTCTGCACACTATTTAATTGTTTGACTGATCATTCATTCTCTCAAATACAGAGTGCTGAAAGTGACCTTCGGACAGCAGAACCTCACAGAAAACTAAAAAGATTTCACCGGCTGTTGCTGGTGAAGAAGGCAAGTCAGAGTGAAGCAGGGAAAGGAAAAAACACGCCACAGAGCGACGGTGAGGCATTGTGGACGCCGACTGAACGCCCGCTCCACAGGGTAAAAAACAACAACAACTTAAAATCGTTCCTTCTTGCCTTTGACAGACTCAAAGACACACGTGGCGTTGACGTCCGACAGCCCTCTCATGTCTTGCATGGGATCGGCCAGAAAGAGCGGGAAGCACTCTCCTAGGCAAGGAAAACCCAAGAATGGCAGGGTTGGAAACGCAGGAGAGAAACAGCTAGAACCAGAAGATGATGCGGGAGATCAAGGAGAGAGCCTCTGGATCGGCGGTCCTCACTGTCACTACTGGAGGCCTGTGGGTCTTCCACAGATGTGGACAGCAGCCTCCGTCCACACTCCACAACACAGAGCCCCAGGTGGGCCCTGGGACTCTGTCTGCCATGGCGCTCTGGGGTCCAGGACTGCACCCTGGGATCCATTTGAGGCCGCGGCGGGCGGTCTGGAGGGCCAACCGACTAAAGGTTGTTCTCCAGCACCAGCTCCTCCATCCATGAGAGATGAAGAAGACACTGCAGAGTCCACAGTAAGCTATGCTGCACTATAGTGTCCAAATATTATTATGATTATTGTAGTTAGTATTAGTATTAGTGTTATTATCATTCATTATTATAGATTTACTATTACAACTTTACTTATTTAACTTTGTGTGATTGATATTTTGGTTATTCTTCAGAAAATAAAGTATTATCATTCTAATGATATGCTATTGTAATCCTGAAATATTGGGATTAAGATTGAAAACCTTGTAATTGGTTTAAAAATGAACATATTGTGTTTGTTCCCAGCCTTCAAAACAATAGTGCGTTACCATGGCATTTTCAGGGTTGTTGCTCTAACGGCCCACTGGTCAGTGTTGGGAGGTGAGCCAAGAGTTAATGTAACAGCCGGTCCATTCTGGGCCCTGGATGACCGCTAAAATGAAATCTAACGACCCACCCCAGAAAGAAACGCTTCGCTGCTTCAATGCAGTGTCTTGTCCTCCTTGATGACGCTTAACACAAAAACGCTGATTATCTTGTTCAATTACAGCGTTGTGGTGCTGGGGCAGACCGGGAGATGACAGGTGGCGTAGGAAATTACAAAACACTTACAACAGCAACAGCAATCTGCCACAAACTCTTTCTCTTTAACTCGGCGAGCCAGATTCATCATACTGACGCACGAAAAATACGAAAAATTAAGAAACCAAATTAACAAACAAACAAAGAGAAAGAGAAAGTAAGAAAGAAAGAAAGAAAGAAAGAAAGAAAGAAAGAAAGAAAGAAAGAAAGAAAGAAAGAAAGAAAGAAAGAAAGAAAGAAAGACAAAGAGAAAGGGAGAAAGAAAGAAAGAAAGAAAGAAAGAAAGAAAGAAAGAAAGAAAGAAAGAAAGAAAGAAAGAAAGAAAGACAAAGAGAAAGGGAGAAAGAAAGCCAGGAAAAATGAAAGAATGACAGAAATAAATCTGGCCCAGGCCACTAAACCAACGCTCCCATCTGTGCTTGTTTCTGTTTGCGTTGTGGCTCCGCGTGGGGCAGACATAAACACAGTAGTAGGCCGCTATAATGCACCCATCTGTCACCATTCAGCACACACTTTCACCCCCTCCTCCTGCAGCACGCACCGAGATCCGGACCGTTCCGTGCCCTCGGATCGCACCCGGCACAGATAAGGCGGGAGAATGGCCCCTATGTGGTAAAAGTCAGAGAGGAAGTTGCGCGTTAACGCAGAACGATGAAGTCATAAATTGCCATCGTGTGCGACAGTAGGTAACATAAAAACGCCGTTCTGTTTTGTTAAACAGGTGGAGAGTCGAGACCCGACCACAGGTAGCATCCTGAGGAGGGAAATGGAGGCTGTTTCGCAAAATGTTCACAAAATGAGGCCAGTGATGAAGCAGACCAGGGCCTCGTCTGGAGAATGGGTGAGGAGCAGTAGACTGCGGTGTCAAAATCACAGAGCCTGCATGAGGCAGTTGGCTACCAAATGTTGGCTATTATTATGATGTCATTAAGCAATTTACATTGAGGAGCAGGTAGGGTTAGATGTCTGATCTTGCTCAAGGATGCCTACAAGTTGACATCCTTGAGAGGTTAAGCACACACCAAACACCTCTTAGGCCCTCGGCTAAAAAAAGCCAGGTGACTTCATCAGGATTAAGGATTTTGCTGGCCAGGGGTATGTGTGTGTGCTAGAATTGTGTGTGTGTGTGTCTTTGTGTAAATCGAACGAATCAACCAGCGCACCTCACGCAACTTTCTGATTGGTCGACGTCCTTTTAGTCCTTTAATGTTTGCAGTGCAAGAGTCACGGTGTAGGGTGATGGCAGGGCAGAGAAAGAAAAAAGGAAAGAAAGAAAGACATAATAAACATATTTTGTTTGTTTTTTTACCACTGTGCAGAACAAGGAGATGGGGCAAGGGGACAGGAGCCAGGACAAGGTCAGCGGAGGTCATATGTTCACTGGAGGACGGCCGAGTCGTTCCAGTAACTCCTTGGAAAGCCTGTACAGTCTCAACAGTGGACAAAGCTCTTCAAGTAAGCCCCTTCAGGCTCCCCATGACTTTAGGCACACAGCCAGTAAGCTGTAGTACTGCCAATCAACGATGTAATCGCTGGTTACACACGAGTAGTGCATCTCGCGGAGCCTTTCAAGGTGGACTTTTTCCAACCAAAATTGATATCTTATAGACCTGAAGTAACCCAAGAGAAAGAAGAAGAAAGAGTTCTAGTAACTAAACTAAACTAAACACAAAATACTAAATTCAAACCTCAGGAGAAGCAGCCTTTACAATGCCTGATACAACGCCTGATGTACGCACGATGAATAGATCAGTCTACCAGTTGGTACAGTCCACTGGCGAGGTCATGGTAGGTTGATCTATCTATCTGGGTGGACACTCATGTGATGTCGCTAACATAATGTTTAATTGACCACACACCTGGTGGTGAAATAAAGGCCCTTTGGTTATCCCCAAAATCTTCATCATCACTCTTTCGAACCGATGTGCTCCTCCCCACCAGGCGGGGTCACCAGTGGCTCCACCTGCTCCAGTAACAGGAACAGTCTGAGGCTGCAGGAGGAGAACCTGCTCTACTCCAGGCAGTGCTGTGCCAGAGCCAGGGTCCACACTGACTTTGTGCCCAGTCCGTATGACATGGAGTCACTGAGACTCAAGGTAAACCTGATGCCCACACCGAGAGATTTGAATACATGTGACAAGCTAATGGCTCGGCCTACCCAGTGGACTGTACCCACTGTTAGGTTGATCTATCCATCTTCATACTGTGTGGACACGACCCGCCATGTGTAATGTCACCATAGGGTCGATTTTTTTAAAAAAAAGACTAATGGCTCATCAACATCACAAACTAACCCTGTTCCCCTCACTCAGGTGGGAGATGTGATTGATGTCATTGCCAAACCGACCATGGGCATATGGACAGGAATGTTGAATGGCAAGATAGGCAGCTTCAAGTTCGTCTACGTGGACGTCCTAGAAGACAGGGAGTCCGATAAGTACCAAAGTCATAAACAACGCGCAAAATCCAAGCCAGAAACAGTGGAGGACCTCCTGAAGCCTCACAGCTTAGAGGTATGTCTCAAATATGAAATAATACTTTGGGTTATAATAATAACAATACAAAAAGTTTGGTAGTACTAGTACTGACAAATCATTATTGTTTACCTTTGCATTTAGTCACTTAGTCACACTGTTATCCAAAGTGATTTCCAGTTGAGGCTGAGGTCAATCAAAGTATACGATCAATACAACAGCAACAAGGTTCCCCAAAACAACCAAATAGAGTAGCAGAGTAGCTCTTCTACATGAATAGTCTCATTTCCTATTTCAACAAAGTCGCTGTTTTTTTTTGTGTGTGTGTGTTATATACCAGGAGTGCTGCAGCATCCTTCGTCTCCATGGTTACCGAGGGGTCGAGGACCTGGCGAGGCTGAGGGAACACCACCTGATGGATGAGATCGGCCCGGAGGACAGGCGCCGACTACTCGCTGCCGTCGAGGCGCTCAGAGAACCACAATGTGAGTCATGGGGGGTAGAAATCATGCCCACTGGAAGAAAGCTGACCGTTTATTAAGACTCCATTAGACTCAGCTCCCGCAGGTCGGACATGGGATATGAAAACAGTGGGGCCTTTTAGGGATCGGCAAACATGATAGGGTTGACTCCACCCAGCGGACGGTGAAGCCTGGCCCAGGTCGATACAATCTGGGATTGTGCATGGGCATTTTTTAATGGGCTTTTATGTCTCGACGGAAAGGACAGGAACACGGGTCGAAAGACAGAGGGAACGACACGCAGAGTAGGACCACAGGTCGGAATCAAACCCGGGTCGCTACTGGGAGCACACTAGCACGTTGTGCCACCTCCATGTTCATGTATAAACACATTGACAGCACACAGCAGGAACATGCATGTTTTGTTCTCGTCCTGACAGGTGGTAGTGAGTGGGGCCAGCGCAACGAGACGCCCACTGGGAGCGGCGCGGTTGATCCCAGGACCCGGCCCCGAGACTCTGGCTGCCACGTGCCTTCAGACGGCTCCGATAACGGCAGAGACGACTCGGAGATAAACTTCCCATTCATTTCTCCGGCTACACTGGATCAGATATCAGCCGTCTGATAATAAACAACGCTTTATATACGTTACGCAGTATGCTGTTGTCATTGTGTCAAAAAATTAAATACAATTAAACAGATCTTACACAAAAACACTTTTATGAGATACATTTTATTATGAGTTTGCCGTTGAACAACATTATATATATATATATATATATATATATATATATACACAGTAACAAGTACCTCTTTTATTTGACTAAAATACAAACTTTTACAACATTCTAAGAAGTCATTCATAAAGGCAGCCTTGTGAAAGTTAAAATGGGTAACATCCACTAAAATGAACTGATCATGGCATAAGAGAACAGGCCAACATTTTACACTGGAGCATAATGTCGTGGATATGAATTGCTCAAATTATACACTCATCACTATCTTTTACACACACACACACACACACACACACACACACACACACACATTATTATGCGTCAACAAAGTGAACATAAATGCATAAATCCAAGCCATGAAAATCCTCTTAGAGGGAAACATTAAAAACACAGGAATAAGTACACTGATTTGAAATACGGAGCAATATACAATGCTTTCATTCTGTTACAAAACAATAATAAAATAAAATAAAATAAGTGACATGGGAAAAAAAGTTATACAAACAATACATTTCTCATTACCTGAAATAAAACATCTGACAAGGTCACGCAAGCAAGCAGAAAATCTTGTTTTTTTCCTTTTTTATTGTACTTATAAATCCTATTGTCAACTGGCTCTAGAACCTCCTACTCAAACCTATGAAAAACTGCAGTGTTTCAAGCTAAATCCATTTCAAGTCTCTAAAATTCAACACATATGATGAGATTAACTGCCATGAACCATACAGTGTGTCACATTACTCAAATGAGATCCATTTATTGAAATGTTTATTGTGCCTATAACTGAGCTTACATTTATGTTGCCATTACAATATATGCAAGCCACTCAATACAGCATAAGTTCGTACAAAGTCCAATTTTGGGCAGTTCAAAATCTGTCAGACAGTTAACATGGTATCAGTCCTATCAGTCCTTTTTAAGTAACCTTAAAGTGTCAGTGAACCCAATATTGTTTTGGTTTTTCTAGACATGGAAATATGTCTTATATGATCTTCAAAATAGTAATCTATGCCATTTTGTCACTGTTACTAAAATAAGACCGTCATTTTGAGTTTTTGAGACATTCTGAGTTAAGTTTTTGCCAGTCTCCGCCAACCAGTTTGTGAATGTCCTACTCTGCTCCGAACTCAAGTTGCGATCTTTTTGTTGTTTGACGTCGAAGTGCCTCGAAGGTGTCCCTTTGACGTCATGACAAAGGGACACTGGGACACTTCTAGTATAACGCCACGGTGTGTGGCGCTTTTCATATACAACATCGCTCATTATAACGCTCATACGCGACGACGGTACTAGCTTCAATAAAAGTAGTAAAACGTTGGTGTGGGTCGTAACCATGGGGATAACGCGTCCCCGCTCCTTCCTAGATCTCACAACCCAAAACACTTTAAAAAAAAAAAAATCTCATAGTGTTCGAATTCGAGCTGAAAGAGGGGGTTCACTGACACTTTAATACAATGCCATGATGGTAGCATTTCTTCATCTGGTTTGATGCGTTCAGTGGCTGAGGCCGCTACATGAATAGCTAGCATAGCCATTCTCCAGGTCGAGAGACATGTCCTCCGTACTGTTGAGCCCATTGTTAATTTCTGGAGTGGAAAAGGGAGTGACACACACATCGATATTTATAACACTATCAACGTTAAACAGCACTGATCGATGCGTCTCGCTTGAACAAACATTTGCTATTACAAGGCGCTGTCGTGTGCTGATGTCTTGATGGATGGTATTTCACCATGGATTATTTAAAAAAACATGCTCTGTATAGTAGCTTTGAAGACCAAGTCTCCATACAATGTTGTGGAAGCTCATATGTCCTTTAGTTTGGGATACATCTGATTTTAACAAAACTGTGTTTAAAGCTGCATGCATTATGTATTATGTAAGTTTCAGTTTGGGAGATGGAAGGAGCGGTGCTGTCAGTTTGCTTTGGGTGTACATTCTGCCCTCTAGTGGTCATTAAATTACTTTCGGCTTCAATGCTAGAAACCACCTTCTTAAGCACAACGTTGGAGGCACAGAGTGCTTTTTCTTAATAGCTATATTGCACATGCATTGCATACATTGAATACATTTTTAGAACTTGAACTTGCACGCTTATCATATAAGTGGCACATATAGGCCATTGTCTTTTAAAAATGTATGTGGCTGTGGTGTCCTGTGGTGTCAGTCAGCCCACGAGCGCACGTTGCTTTTGCAAAGCAAAAACAACAATAAAAAGGAGCACCTGAGAAGATGAGCTTCTCCTTCATGACGTTGACGTCTCGGCTGGCGCGTCGCGTCACGGCGCTCAGCATGATCTGCTCAGGGTTGTAGCTCTGCATTCCACTCAATTTCCATCTGACACACATACAACACAACACACACACACACACAAACAATGCAACACACACACACACACACAATGCAACACAGCATACACACATACACACACACACACACACACACACACACACACACACACAATGCAATACACACACACACACACACACACACACACAACACACGCAACATGACAATCAATACACAGTGAAACGCTACACCACAGCTTGAGTCATGGTTAAAACAACTGTCATTACACCGCATGTTCCTACAGGAGTTTCAACAACACAACAAATTGTGTGTTGAGGGACGGAGCTGGAGCTGGGATGTTAGTGGTGGTGGTGGTGGTTTTGGAGAATGAGGTCATGTCCACATTATGCCGGCACATACATGTAAAACTGCGTTTTTTTTTTTTACATTTTCCACCACTGAAATGTGAGTGTTTTGAAAACGGGTCTCCAAAGTGGACACATCTGAAAAAACATATTTCTGAAAACGATGACGTATGATTGTGACGTGAATGGCAGACGGCTAAAGGGGTCTGGGAGAATTACAGTAATACATGAACCGGAATGGTGAAAGAGTTGTTTTAGTGTGGACAGACAGCGTTTTGAAAAAATGCTGATGAAAACACTACAGTTAAACTTTTCACACTAAAACAATGTTTCTCCATTAAGGTGGACGTGGGGTTGACATGACTCCTAGACACAGCAGCACCACCTAAAGCACAGCACAATGTGGTGGTAAACAGTAGCTGCATCACTAGAGTACAGGGACCAGGGGGGGGGGGGGGGGGGGGGGGGGGGTCTCCAAGCAGCACCGAGCACAAAGGAGGAAAGACGAGACGGCGAGAAACAAAGCAGTTACCTGATCATATGATAGCTGACAGGCGAGGGGGGGGGGGGCACAGAGGAAGAAGGTAGCATAACCAGCCAGAGAATATGTGGAGTAAAAAGGGCAAGAAAAAAAGAACGAATGAGCGGGCAAACAAGAGAGAAAGAGAGAAAGAGACAGTCAGACAGACAGACAGACAGACAGACAGATAGGTGGAAAGCATGTGACAAACAGACAAACAGTGGTGGAGGTGAAGAAGAAGAAGAAGAAGAAGAAGAAGAAGAAGAAGAAGAAGAAGAAGAAGAAGAAGAAGAAGAAGAAGAAGAAGAAGAAGAAGAAGAAGAAGAAGAAGAAGAGAAAAAACAAAACAATAGCAGAACAGTCAGTGGAGTGACGGACAGACTTGAACGAGACCATAGAGAGTGAGCTTGGGTCCGATCGGACCGAGACGATGAATGTGATCTAGTAGCAGTGAGTGTGCAGCACTGCAGCCCCTGCCACCCCCCCCCCCCTCCCCAGCTTACTTTTGGAAGGAGAATATAATCAGTACTACGGCGATGGACACCAGGTCCGACATGATCCAGATGAAGGAGTAAGCGCTCTGGCTCTGGAAGACAAGGGGAACAACAAGCACATCATCAGCTCACACACGTGTTGGGTGTATGGTGTGGTGTGGTAAGGGGACCATAATCCCACATTAACATGAATATACTGTGGTGGTTCTCAACTGGCCTCGCCTCGGGACCCACATGTGTCATTAGTCATTAAGTCACGACCCAAACATTTAAAATGTATTATCATTACGCCTTCAATGAATCCAACGATGCCTTCATGTACTGTTAGAAACATGGAGCGAACGAAAAGCTGCAACAATTGGGGCTAACCTTAATGAAACAGTAAGTCATTGAAACATGAATTAACATTGAAACATTAGTTCATTCATGGGTTTCTTTCTAAAGATTGCGGTTTGGCATATGCTCTGCGACCCACTCAAAATGCCCTCTCGACCCACTTGCAGGTCGAGACCCACCACTGCTATAACCCCTCCCGAAAGCATAGCCATAGCAATGACTAGCACAATACTTGAAGATGCATATAATAAAGAAACTTTTTCCCAGTTGTCAACCCTAGACTTCTTTTCAGTGTGACTGCTGCTTTGTTCCTCATTCGTTGCTCTCTTTGTTTTGGACTCTAAAAGAAAGTTTAGACCAATGTCAAGGTGAGTTCAAGATGCAACACCATAAACTCTACATCATGCAGATTATAATCCAACTGTAACCCATATGAGTCTCATTCTCTCCTCTCTCTCTCTCGCTGCCCTTTTTGTCTTTCTGCATGACCTTGCATGTTGATTTGTGTTTGTGCGTGAGTGTATGTGGTTGAACTATGTATGTGGTATAACACACACACTATACATGTGTGTGTGGTGGGGTGGTGTGTGTGTGTGTGTGTGTGTGTGTGTGTGTGTGTGCATGCAAGCATGACTGTTGACCTACGGGTCCATGCATGTGTGTGTAGTTGTGTGTGTGTGTGTGTGTGTGTGTGTGGGTGCTTGTTTACCATGAGCCAGATGGGGTAAGGCACCTTGCGGAGGTCCTGGGGGGCGTCGGAGGAGACAGAAGGCACCCCGCTGCACCACAGCAGGGAGTAGAGCCAGGCCTCGTTTACCGGGTAGACGGTCACACTCACGTTATTGGCCAGGTACTCCCTGGGGGGCGGGGCAGGAAACATAGCGTCACGCCACAATATTCTGCTTGTTGGTTTAGGATTGCTGACAAAAAAGTGATCAGACCAAAATAGAAACCAGCAGTGCACTACATGATGGTGTTTGGTGTTGCTGTTTCTGATTGGTTCAACCTGGTGGCGTGACATGCGACATCCCCTGGCACTAATCTATAAGTATAATTTCAGCAGCAGATGTTTCAAGAGAGGTAATGCTGTTCCTGAGGGTTGATTCTTATTCTTTGGTTGTCTTTTAATTGATCAACTAATTGGTACGGTCAATTAACTGGTAAACTGCTCTTTGAATTGTGTTCTTCAGGTAATTACGTCGTAATTGCTGCTGTTTGTTTTAAAAAAGCAGAGGGAAGTAGATTGCCCGCCATGACAGAAGCACTTCACACCTCTTTAAACGCTGTGGTGAAATCAAGTACTTTTCCCGTAGTTCTGACTCTCTCCATAAAACACGGCCTGTACCAGAGAGTGCACAGACGGTCTTACTGTATGTCTCTGTGGCTGGCCTTGCTGTAGTGCAGCGTCAGACTGCTGATCCCCCTCTGCTTCATCTCCTCCAGCGACAGCTTCTCGTCAGCGGTCTGCTGCAGCCCCCGCACCCGGCCCCGGTCTGTGTCCGGGGTCCACGTCACCTGGGGACGACCGCAGATGGCATCGGTGGGAATCAGCAAAACGTGTAATATTATGAATGAGAGCGGAAGAATATGGAACGGAAAAAAATGTGTGTGATTTTTCACTAGAGATGAAACCTGTCAACCCTCCTGTTTTTCCCAGGATTCTCCAGGATTTGACCTTTCTCTCCCGCTTAAATATTTGTCCCTAAATCTCCCTCTCTCTATTTTTTACATTTCTTATATATATATTTTTTAAAAAAAGGTTGGCGATAGTCACTATTGCACTGATATTTTAAAGCAAGTGCTTGCCAAGTGGTGATTTTAGGATTCCCTGTGTCTTGTCTAAATGTAAGGGGTACGTGGACGGGGTGGTGGGATGGACCCTTCATTTGCGGTCATTAAATCCTAATGATTTGACACAACTTCTACAACCGAGACAGCATTTATCAATTCTACCCTTTCGCCTGGATATATGAAAACCGCCATGAAACACTCCAGTGCTGGTGCAGCTCTCACCGGATGTAGGCGAGACGTAAAAAGAAGCGAAGACAACGTACACTTCGGTCATCCCTAGAAAGGGGAACTGGAGGCCACCACATACGTACATGACATAGGGACAACGAGCAAACAGACAAAGCGACACATCTCAAAGCAGCAACAGTACGTTATGTATGCAATAGAGGTGGAGGGCGGTAGACCTACAGTCCTCACCCTCTTCTGGGGGATGCCGGCGCGCTGGACGGCCCAGAGGGTGTCCATGAACCAACTGCGGTGGCGCGGGTGTTGGGGCGGCGGCCGGCGGACGTAGAGCAGGGCGGAGCGGTCGGCGCGGGCCGCCAGACGCAGCATCTCCACCAGGGTACACACCGTCTGGTTGCCCACGCGGCTGCGGTCCTTGGTGGTCAGGGAGCCCACCGTCCAGTAGGGGTCGCTCTGACAGAGAGAGAGAGAGAGAGAGAGATGAGTAGAGAGAGAGAGAGAGAGAGAGAGAGAGAGAGAGAGAGAGGAAAAAAGGTATCATTGTTTTGTTATGTGGGAAATTACACACAATTATGAAATGGGAAATTGAAAAGGTTTTGAATTAACATTTGTTCACATTAATGAATAAACAAACATGAGGATTTCACAGTTTCTATGCGATATCCTATCTTTGTTGTGTTGTTTAACGGTTGTTCAACTGTTACGCACTTCGTATTGCAGTTTTCTACCTAAAATATATATGAATATAAATGAAGTTTGATCTGATTTGAAACAACCTGTTGGCATCCATGAACAAGCTGCCTTATCCCTTCCTGCACTGTAAGTGACTTTGGATAAAAGTGTCTGCTAAATGACTGAATAGAAAGAATAATGAAGACGAACAGCAGACAGATGCAAAAGAAAGGGCTCTTTCCACACGATACGGGATAGGATGAGTGAACGTACCTCCAGGAACCACTGTCCTGCGTTCAGAGAGTGAATGTCTGTCCAGTTGAAGGAGGAGGCGTCGTCGTTCTGCCTGGCGGGGAACATCTTGCTCACGTCTGTGGTTCTCCTCAGGGTGCTGTCCCGCATCAGGAAGGGCACGCCGTCTTCACTGCAAGACACGCGAGATAATACTATAGAATAATAATGATCCATTATTATGAAGGATGGCTAGGCTGATAGGCAATAATTGACCTTAGCTGCAGCGTTTTGATCTGAATAAAATATAGAGAAAACCTTTTGATCTGATCCGAATAACATAACACACTTTTTGATCTGAACAAGATAAGTTACCAACCCTGCCTAGTTACCAACCCTCATCACCCTGGAGCTCGTCACTATGGCATCATGCATCAAAACCAAATCATCTTAATTACTGGTGGTTATTAATGTCATTATTCATTATTATTATTAATTACTACCATCATTAAGGGCCGACAAGGTATGGCATTCAAGGTTCTACTGACATGAATAATTACGTTGCCCTTGTCTAGAGTTCCTCCCTGGCTGAACTAAGGATTATGGTGTAGTTATAATGTTATTAACGATACTGTTATGGTGCTATTAATGGTGTTATTAATGGTGCTGTTATGGTGTTATATATTATTAATGCTGTTGTTACGGTGTTATTAATGGTGCTGCTATGGTGTTATTAATGGTGTTGTTAAGGTGTTCATAATGGTGTTGTTATGGTGTTATTATTGGTGTTATGGTGTTCATAATGGTGTTGTTAAGGTGTTCATAATGGTGTTGTTATGGTGTTATTAATGGTGTTGTTATGGTGTTATGTATTATTAATGGTGTTGTTACGGTGTTATTAATGGTGTTGTTATGTGTTATTAATGGTGTTGTTAAGGTGTTCATAATGGTGCTGCTATGGTGTTATTAATGGTGCTGTTATGGTGTTATTAATGGTGCTGTTATGGTGTTATTAATGGTGTTGTTAAGGTGTTCATAATGGTGTTGTTATGGTGTTATTATTGGTGTTATGGTGTTCATAATGGTGTTGTTAAGGTGTTCATAATGGTGTTGTTATGGTGTTATTAATGGTGTTGTTATGTGTTATTAATGGTGTTGTTAAGGTGTTCATAATGGTGTTGTTATGGTGTTATTAATGGTGTTGTTATGTGTTATTAATGGTGTTGTTAAGGTGTTCATAATGGTGTTGTTATGGTGTTGTTATGGTGTTATTAATGGTGTTGTTATGGTGTTATTAATGGTGTTGTTATGGTGTTATTAATGGTGTTGTTATGGTGTTATTAATGGTGTTGTTATGGTGTTCATAATGGTGTTGTTATGGTGTTATTAATGGGGGCCACTGACCTGATGGTGACGTCCGCCTGCAGGGAGCTCACCCCTTGCTGCAGGGCTCTGTTGAAGGACACCATGGTGTTCTCTGGAGCCAGCTAAAGGCAACACACAAACACACATGAAAAATGTTTACTGGCACATTTTTCAAATAATATCGAGAATATTTTGTATTTATATTTATCGTTATATATTTGTATTTATTTATTTTTATTTATACATTTAACGCCACATCAGTTTAGAAACATAGCTATTTTTTTCACACATTTTTCACAAAATATGCATTACAACATTCATTAGTTTAGAAACGTAGTTGACCAAATTGAGGTTTTGTATTTCCCAATGTGACTGGGAGTCAGACGCCCCTAACCACTACACTATCCTGCCCCTTGCATTAGCGTTAGCATTAGCAAGACAACACAGAGCAACAGAGAGCGTGGTTATCCTGGGCTAACCATGGGAGCGCCGCGGCGGCCGATGACCTCCGGGCGTGGCGCCAGGGCGTGGCGGTCCATGATGCAGGGGCATCTGAAGGTGAGCGGAGCCAGGTAGATCACCAGGAGGAGAACCACATAGATCAGCAGCACCGTCACCTGGACATCTGGTGGATGAGGAAGGGTGGGAGGGAGGGAGGAGGAGGAGGAAGGGAGGAAGGAGGAGGAAAAGGAGAAAGTAGGGAGGTGAAAGTGAAAGTGAAGTAAAGTGGTATTAATGTCACAGATCCAAAACACCAGAGGAGAGCTTTGACATCAGAGGGTGTATAGTTATAGTATATAGTGAAGAACATGAAGATGAACGGTACTTGAGATGGAGATCCATAACACACTTACTGGACCTCTCCCTGCGGACCACGTATCCAGCCACCAGCCAGCCGACCGCCGTGAACATGGCCAGCGCTCCCAGATGCAGGAAAGGTGCTGTGGACTGGTGGCATAAAAGTTAAACACACGCAAAAGAGGGAGAGATTAGTGTGCATTGAACTGTATGTAATGACTGTTCAATGACTGTAAACAAACGTTTGTAGTTTCGAAATACTAACTAAATATCATCCCTAAGGTCCAAGTCAATTTAGCCTTTTCACTCGACTTGTACTCCAATTTTGAGTTGGAGACGAATAGTGTTCTCAAAAGTATCTGCTAAGTGATTAAATGGTGATTGGACGCAAGAGGTTTCATGGTTTTCACTGGACTGACCTGCAGAGATATGAGCACAATGGCCCACTCCTCCCCCCACACGTCATCCACAGTAACCAACCCGGAGATGGTGGTGAGCAGCGTGGCTAGCACGCCCACCTATGGCCACCAGAGAGAGAGAGAGAGAGACAGAGAGAGACAGAGCGAGAGAGAGACAGAGAGAGAGAGAGAGACAGAGAGAGAGAGAGAGAGAGACAGAAAGCGCGAGCACCAGCTGAGTGACTTCTGAAGTGTATTCAATTATTACCTAAAACAATAATGAAAGCCAAATTTCCCGGGCTAATGGGAAGGTCATTGAAATACCTTATGCACCCAGTAGAGGTTGAGCTGCTGGCCCAAGGAAATATGGAAGCATGCTAAAATCTAGAGGGGAGCAGAAATATACATATACATAAACAGTTTGTTTCATTGAGGTGATACTGGGAGCAACGGCAATACAAGTTTAATATTTTGGAAGGACGGGGGAAGATAATGTGGAGGGAAGGCTTGTGTAGTTCGACTCCCTACACCCAAAGTTACTGTCTTCCATCCCCAATGTCCACAGTGCTTACCCTGCAGGCTATCCTCGAGCAAGATGTTACGTCCTACCTCCTCTTTTTAATGACATGTACCTCAAAGTCGCTGTGATTCAAGTTGTGAGTGTGTTTACCATTACCGTTAGGATGGAGATGTAGCTGAACCCCACAGCGCTGTAGGCCAGGATGAGAAATGTGTCATCTCGCCACTCTCCAGAACGGTTGTACAGTAACCTGCAGACGGGAGGGGAGGGGAGGGAGGGGAGGGGAGGCGGGGGAAGGAGGTCAGTCAACTGTTGTGAAACTAGGGAAAACATGAAATCACAGTACTAGATGTTCACTGTGTTTTTGTTTGACTCACCAGTTGAACTGGTTGTAGTCGTTGTGCGCCACCAGCCAGAAGTAGACCCAGAAGAGCAGCAGCAGGAAGGAGCTGAACAAGATGACCAGCCAGGTGCACTCCCACTGCACACATGAACACAACAAACAAATATTATCCATTTTGATCAATCATAACTAAAAGGACGCGCATCATGGTGAGGAGTTCAGCATCATCTTATCAGCTTATTTTCAACGGCCATGTCATTATGGCCATGTATCGCGATTCCTGAAATCATTTTGGGACCGTAAATGCACGCATTCTGTTAGGTGTTCCCAAATTCCCAGCCGAAATGGTTGGGAATTAAGTTCAATCCCCCAGCCCACCTGCAGGCATCCTGGGGCATATATCTGAATTTACTGTAATCTGCTTTGGTGAACAGCGTCTGCTAAATGACCAAATACTAAATATAATAGATTCATTCTCATGAATCTTAAGTGCAGACTATTATATTAAAAAAATCAAATTATATTAGGGAGACAATCATAGTATATTATCTCCCCATTAACACATGCCGCACCTGTCTCCCCCAGGGTAGTAGCAGTGTCATCTTATTGATCTAATTTGATCAAGAGTCAGGCAGAATAGTCATGCCCAGCCTGCGTTATCAAGAAAAAGGGGACTGAGAAGGCTTTATATTTCCCCGTTGGTAGACCATGCCGTTTAATGCCCTGGCCTATTGTGTAGAGCCATGGGGTAGAGCAGGGAGAGAAGTTAGTTGGGATATTATGCAGGGGCTCAAGGACATGTCCCTGCAGTAATTGACAGGATTAGTTGCTAATACCACCTGGAGCAGGCTTGCGTGTGTGTGTGTGTGTGTGTGTTGTCACAGCCCACAGATTGGAATGGCTGTCACAGTGTGTACTGTGTGTGTGTACTGTGTGCGTACGTGGAGTACATATGTGTGTGTGTGTGCGTGTACAGGGCCACTCATCAGCTCCTGTTGAGCATTGATCAGCTTTGCGGCCGCTCTGTGCCCTGGTTCCCCAACAGTGCTAATATTAGAGCTGTGAGGAAGTCCCAGCTAAAACCACAAGGAAAATTCAGGAGGGGGGAATTAAAGTTGGTGCGGGTGAAATTAAAGTGACTGCATTGGCGATCCACAAATCTAACGTGGACGCCTGAAGGAGGTCCATTGAAATGCATTGCAGGCAGTTGTTATTTTTATGATGAAAGCAGGACGCAGGGCTTAAACAGCCTCATTAGTTGGGTGTAGCTGGAGTGGTTTACAGTTAACCTATAGGTTATGGTCCACAGTCACGTTGTCCCTTACTTCCACCAGCAAGGAGGACCATCGGCATGATATAGACTGTTTTACATTTTCCATAAATCCATTCAACTATCTAAATGATTAAAGAGTATGACTTATAGGCTAGCATAGGGTCCAAAATTGCGTGGGTGTGTGGGGGTCACCAGAGGTCAGGGAAGAAAAAAGCTTTGGCAGCAAGATCGCAAGTCCTTGAAATGTATTTAGTGAGAGTAAACAAAACCTCTTCCTCTCCACATTAACCACCACAATCTAAACTACACGCAGCCAAAACCTGTGCACTCCTTTTCACTTTGCCTACTTGGACAACACGTTTTCCCTGCACTTGCTTAATGCAAGTTACATTTGTATTTTCATGTTATCCTTGCCAGTTTCACATTATCAAATATAAATGAGCCTATTCCATTTGGTGGTAAACATCCCTATGACAAATTAGAGGGAGATTTAATTGTTAAGTGAGACGATAATTATATAGTATTATGTTACTGCCAACAGGCTTTACAGTTGCAATCACAATGAATTTTTTACAGTACGTTTGAACAACCAATCATACAGATTGTATTGTGGCAACTGCATCTACGTAGCATAATAGGGGAAAATTATAGCTTTTAGGTTGGGTCTGTGGTTTGGCAGAAAACTTGATTAAAGAAAATCGTTTTTGACCTTACTTTACTTTGGCTTAAAATTTGATACGGAACAAATAAAAATAAGCTACAATATCAAGTTACGAAGCAGTAGTTGAGAAACCAAGCAACAATAAAGTTATACATAAAACATATGTAAGGGATAATGTACAGCGAGCCGGTCATTATGATTCAAGACCCTCGAGGGGTCTTATTGATTTAAAAATGAGTTTTATTGCTTCAGATTAAAAAACAATAGTGTTAGATTGTACAGTTGGAAAAAGGTCTTCTATTCGGAAATAACAGACTGTATAATGCCAAGACCAATCAGAATAGAGTATTCAACAAAGCTGTGTAATAAGCAGCAGTAATACATACTGTCATGACGTCATCTACATCACTTGGGAGCATATGGAAAATAACTAACACACAACTGAACTGTCAACTTCTCATGTAACAACATGCCTTACTTGTCGACTGTCGCAACAGTAAAGAACCATCTAGGGAAGGTTATCTCTCATCAATTGAACCCTTTGTTTGAATTCCACCATTCATTATTAAGAAAGTAAAAAAGTAACTGTACAAGACAGACTACAAGATGCTTACATTACATTAAATGACAAAGAGTCGAGAGGAGAGGATAGAGAGAGGCAGCTGTGCAGTCGGACATTTTACTCTAACATCATTAGCGCCCGGGTCACACATTTGGTGAATGGAGTCATCTCAGGCCGACCCGTTTTGTATTAGGAGAACTGATGGACGGTGGGTTTACTGCATGCCCAGTTTGGACACAGCTGGACATCTGGCCCGGAGAGAAAGTTCTCAACACTGATTCTATTAGTGTCATGTCCAATCAATAGCGGTCTTCTATTGAATGGGCCTGATAAAGACAGTGCCCAGTCTGTCAGGAAACTTGGAGAATATCAACAGTTCTCTCGGAAAGACTGATGCGCGGAGGGTTGCAAAACCGCCTGCAACCAGCTTCTTACAAGAGACCACCTGCGTGAATGTCTAATGCTCTAATCTCCTAATGCTTATAATATAAGCTAAATAATGCCTTGCTTTATAGCGTCTCTTTTTGGTTGCGCGCGCATGCTTAGCCATGGTGCAGTTCTGTGCTTCCGATGACAAAGCCTGACCTATTTTAGGGCGCTTTCAGAACCAGACAAATGGAAAATTCTTCAATTATGTCTGAAAGGTGAACAGGATTCAGCAGAATGACGCAGCTTCACTTATGCCTTGTGTAAGATAAAGGACCTACATGGGCAGCAACATTTTTTCCATGCAGGCTCTTTACACTTTTTTTTCAAGCTTACCATACCTTTTAGATTCTGCAGACTTTTGTCTGATTCAAGGCTAGGATGTTGTTGCTGCAGTAATACAAAAACAACAACTTTAGTTGAGATCAAAGTGTTTCACATCTGAATTATCCCATAATTCCTGGATCTGTGAACACAACACCGTGTCAGATTAACGGTGTCGTTACTTGAGTTAAAAGGCGCAACGTAATCAGGACTTCACACGCGTCCCTTTGGAATGCGACACAAGGGCTTAGCGTTCTCCACACGGCTTAGGTGAGGCTGCTTTCGCCACTCGTCAATGTAAATAAACCCTAAACAAGCGAATATATATGGGCTTGTTAAAGCACAGGGAGGACTACGGTGCAGGCGTGGTGCGACTGGAGTGTATGGGAGGAGGCACGAGTACAAGACTGTTGATGTGAATCCATGAGGACTATCTGAGGAAGAGCTGACACTGACATTTGGTTATTGAGCTTTTATCTGAAGTGACTTGAAGTTTAAAAAAAATATATATAGAAACCAGAAAGACGAGGTTAGTAGACTTATTTATGTAATAGAAACATTATCTTTTCTATATATATTATATGTTAGGGCTGGGCCAAAATCTTCTATCCTGAGGTCATTCAATATCTAAATGATATACAGTATATCATGATTTAGCATGTATTCTGGTAATTCAATAAATAAATAGGCTATATAAAATAACCACATGGTAAGGCCTATTTTTGCATACATCATGACTTTACTGTAATACAGCATTTAAAACCAGGAAGAAAAGTTAACCTCAGTCCACCCATCATCTCTACAGCCGTACCTATGTCTGGTACCGTATCTGGAGTCACTCACCTTAGAGCTGTCATCGTGGGAACGTTGGTAGCGTTTCCAGCGGCAACCGTAAATCCCGGTCACAAAAGACACAAACACCTGCTTCTCGTAGACCTGCAAGGGTTGGTGTTTCACCATGCTCCTTCAGCCTCAACCTGCCACCGGTCCAGTAGCATCCCACACAGGACAGGGAACCCTGGGGGAAAGAAAACAGCGAATTACAAAAAATACTCCCTTACAAAGATGGACCCCAAATACCACACAGGATAGGGAAACCTGGGAGAAAGAAAACAGTTAAAAACAAAACCTATTCCCTCACAAAGATGGACTCCAAATCCCATACAAGATAGGTAATCCTTGGGGGAGGGGGGGGAAACATGTACATTACATTAACTTCAAATCATTGCACGTACAATTTAAAGGGCAACTAAACACTACATTATGTTGTTATGTTTGCTGCTGTCTAAAAGGTTTACATGTATACAAAAACTGTTCATCTAATGGACTTATTCAAATTGTGGTTTTGAACTTCCTTGTATGGATAAACAATGGGTTATTATAAGATAGTAAAAGCATAGAGCTAGTACTGTACGCTTGGTTAATAACTTTTTTTTAAACTTTTCTCTCTATATTATTTTTTTTTTTAGTGTTGACTAAACATGGTTCTCTGTAATAAATATTGGCCTTTCCTCATATGCTTAAGCTTACATCACAGAGTAGGCCTACAAAGCACAGTTCATAACGGTTTCAACCATGGTCTCCGGACATCAAGGTCTCACATGAACATTGTTTACTGTGCAGTTGCTCTTCAAGACATATTTTTAGTAATATCACAATATTACATATTATTATAAAAAACACAATAAGTTGACTTCCTCAAGCCCTGTTTTGAGTAGCAGCAGCTGTAGAGGCAGAGGCAACCTACTATTAGGTATATATAGCAGGTCTGTCATGTTTTGGCATAGGCAACCTAATAATATAAGAGTACTGTCAATGCAAAGTCAGGCGTTCATTATCTAGGAGATTTAAGCACATGAGAACAGTTGCCAGGCGGGCAGCAGTGCAGGCGTAAAGAAAGGCCAGCATGTTGTCTTGCAAAATGTCGGTTACCATGGCAGCAAGAACAAAAATTACCATGGAAGAGATAAACTATTCATAAAGAAGACTTTAGAAAATCTATTTCTGTTGGAGACGGCGAATTAGTTGAAGGCCTAACTTGCGTAGCTCATCTGACTTTGAACAACCTTTGCAAATAAACAAAATAAAAATATAAGTAGTAGAGATGGACAGACATACAGTTTAAAGGAAACTGTGATTTGCTCCTGCCCTGTTTACAAAGACGTCCTAAGTCAACCTTCTTCCCAAGTGCACAAAGAAGCTAGCTTGACTTGTTAAAAAGATGCAGATGCCTAAAGATGCCTGAACTGCAAGAAACAAAAAACGTGGGACCAGCTGTCTAAGCAGAGTCCCAGCCCCTTGTTAGCCCAGATGGAGCGATATCTGGGTCAAAGAGTCTCCTCTTCAGCAAAGACAGACTTCTAGAATTAAAGTACAAGTTCACTCCTCTCAGGTCATATAAGGAAAGGAGAAGAGATCTTGGTTTAGGGGGTGGTATTTTTCAATGGCCGCAAGAGTAATGATTTTGTTTGAAATTAGGAAAGACAAACACTTCACGTTAGACAAACATCCCTAGAGGTGCATGTTAATATGATGCTTCCACAACAACAAGATGGCACACTTTAAATGGCAGCTGCAAAACAGATTACAGAAGAGTGATTAATAGCTGTGATTTACAGCTTTGATAAATGACAGCAATCCCATTTATATCGGACCTGATGTTATAAACCATTGGTGAATGACAAAGAAGACAATTTGAAGGAAGCCTTTGGTTGGCACAATAAATGCTGGGGTGTGTGAACGACACACAATGTGGCGACATGAATCATTTCATACAGGATGAATAAATCCATGTCATTCATTGCTGTGATAAGCTTGACTCAGCGTCCAAGACGGAAACCATAAATCAGAGCCACCCATGGCTGCTAAGGGAAGTCGGTGTTGACAGATGACCCTAAATAAATCTGAATGAATAACAGATAAGGGAATGAAATACTGTTTCCCACAATGAGTATTGGGACATGAGACCAATGACTAGGCCTGTGAGGGACATAACCAAGGACCAAAGATTTTTCATGGGACCACCTCCGGGTCCTTAAAGAACCAACAACAACAAATGTGGTTCTGTGTCTTTTTCTCAATCAGACAGATGGTATAGGCTCAAATATACACCCTTAGTTTTTACTTAAGGGGGGCTCCTTGAAAAACAAACAGGAAGACAAAACTCAAAGTAAACTTTGTATAGCTTCCTGATGAACTGAAACTATGCCATATCTGCTTAGATGTGTCGACTGAAATACAATAGGTCTATCAAATCCAACAATGATGGGCCCATCTTGAATGCACCCATTACTATATGTGTTAATACCCTCAAGGGTAAGGCTGGTGTGGTTTTACTGCAACATTCCCAATAAAACATTCAAAACTGATTCTTACCTATGCTGGTGGTAAGTATGTAACTGTTGCTGCCCAAAGACACACAGCAAAACATAAAAAAAGGCATCCTTGTACTATTTTCCTTACGTTTCAGTCAAAAGCATCACCTAGGTGGGTGCTTCACACTGGTAGGGTGTTGGTGTATAACGAACACAAAATGTAAAGCACTTTGGGTGTCTGGAAAAGTGCTATAAATGTGATGAATTATTATTATTATTATTATTATTATTATTATTATTATGATATCTGAAGCCAGGATGGATGCTCATCTTAAGGATTCTCCTAACTAAAGCAACAAGATAACCAGCAGACTGCCAAACTGGTTGTAATATGCTTTCAGACGTCTACTCCACCTAAAGTAAATAATACAATTAGCGACTATTTGCAGATTGCAAGGCAGACCAATGAGACTGTGTAGTAATAACACTATATCCTGTGTAGGTGTAAATTGCCTGTTTAACTGCTCTTGTACGTCAGACCTTTACTACACAGGCTTGTGCTTCTGTGCCGAAATAGAGAGGAAACTGTGGCTCATTTCCAGATCTCTCCATGTTTCCAGTGACTAATGTTGCTGCCTTCGTTAATATTTAAATAATCTATTAAACGTCAGACATCTCATTTGTACCAGGCTATAACCCACAGAGCAAATGTCACATTCTATAATTAGCTTATAATATTTGTCACTGCCACCTCTTTTTGGGCTCTTCCCTTCGTTCATTGCGTCATGAAATTACACAGACTTAGTCATTCATTCATTAATGGCTTTCCATTAGTGCTCTGGGCGCTGTGCGCTAAGCATTATGGAGAAGGACATTTCCACATTTCAACATTTTCAACCGCTTCACCTGGTTTAACACTGCAAGATATTTTCTTTGAGAAATCAAAAAACACTGTAAAGCTCAAGTCGTTTTCCTGGCTCTTCGGCATTGGCTTTGGAGCCGAGACATGATATGATATGGTGTGTGACACAATCAATTGATCCTGTTTTAAGATGGTCCTTGCTGTGATTACACCTGACCTGCAAGGCGCCTGACTAAACTACTGACCGTGAAGGTGGTAGATAAGGTGGGCCTGTGATGTGATGCTGAAAGTTATTTTACACGGCCTATGGCTGAAAGCAATGGAAACTATTCTTTGATTCTTTTGATTTTTATTAGGAATTTAAAAGTACAAACAACTCCAAGGAGTATCAAGATACAATAATCCCAGAGGATAGCACTTAAAAGCATTACTTAAAACAAAGTGGTCCTCGATGGACTATAACTAACTCGGTAGATGAGAAAAGTGGTAGAAGGACATGAATCAAATGTTAAGCATGGACTAATCTAACATTGTATACTGGCCTGCTATACAAAGACAATTAGCCAAACAAGGTCTTAGAAATAATATTATCCACGCAATTCAACTGAAATAACAATATTTGATTATGCTGGCTGATTCAAATGGTTATGTGTGACCTCCATTGCCATAATTGGGTAACCATGGTTACCCAGCAGACTGGACCCAGTCAAGTGGCTGGAGCCTGAAATGCATTTCCACTTACTGCAAACCATTGGTAGACAAAATGAGCTTTAAAAACATGGGGTTATGTATATATATGTATATATATATATATTTTGACTTACCCAGCCATACATGTGTAGAAAGCACACGTTAGGAGTGACAGCCCGCAGGAGTGATGGCTGACGGACTGAATGTAGTGAATGTTATACAAGTGAAGTTATAAAACAGCAGCATATGACCTCTCTTCCTATATATAACCATACATAACTGACCAACGGCTGGTCCACGAAGTCACCGCAAAACAAACCCCACAGTAGGCTACTGCTGCATGACAGAAACACAGGACTAACACGAAGATAATCCTATAAAGTACGCACGCGCACGCACGCGCACACGCACACACGCGCGCGCGCACACACACACACACACGCACACACACTCACCTTGTGTTTTTTTTCACGAATGCGCCTCAGCTGAACGGCGTTAAAACAAACTGCTCAGTCCTCGCTTTTTATTCCCCATGACAGTTAAAACTGGGGGGGAGGCCGGGGTGAGGGGGGGTTTAAACTCACAAAAAAGGCTCATTTTAAAAGCTCATTTAAAAGCTCATTTTAAAGCTCATTTAAAAGCTCGTTTAAAAGCTCCTCCAAAGTTTCGGCAGCGCGAGGTGACGCCGGAACCAGCGGCTCCCCAGGTCCACACTGACAGCGGCGGGACGCGGATACGCGTCACGGCTGAGCGGCTTTGGACGGGACTGGTAGTGGTGGTGCTGGCGGTGTGTTGAGGTGCGCCTGGACGTCAGTTTGAAGAAGAAAAAAACAAAAAAAACAACCCTCCTCCTTCCCCCCCCCACACACACACTCCCCCCCCCCCCCTCCCTCCTCCCTCCCCTCCCCTCCCTCTCTCCTCCCTCCCCCCTCCTCCCCAGTGTTAATCCCTGTGACACGTGGGGGAGGAGCCACTGAAGAGGCACTGTCTCTGTGGTCAGGCAGGTGTATTAGCCTACTATTACTATTACTACTATTACTATTACTATTGCTATTGCTATTACTATTACTATTAGCCTACTATTACTATTACTATTAGCCTACTATTACTATTAGTATTACTATTGCTATTACTATTACTTTTACTATTACTATTACTATTATCATTAGATATTATTATTAGGGACCGAGCCAGTTTGAACTGGAAGGTCCCTATTTTATTGTGTTTATTATTATTATTATTATTATTAGACCGTTTCACTGTATTTTTGACCCCCTAAACGTATACAATATTTATTATTATTATTATTATTATTATTATTATTATTATTAGGTATTATTATTATTATTATTAGTAGTAGTAGTAGGCTAGTAGTAGTAGTAGTAATGATAGTAGTAGTAGTAGTACCTAGTAGGCCTATAGTGGTAGTAGCAGTAGTAGTAGTAGTAGTAGTGGTAGAATTAGTAGTAGTAGTGGTAGAATTAGTAGAAGTAGTAGTAGTAGTAGTGATACCGTAGAATTAGTAGTAGTAGTGGTGGTAGTAGTAGTAGTGGTAGAATTAGTAGTAGTAGTAGTAGTGGTAGAATTAGTAGAAGTAGTAGTAGTAGTAGCCTAGTAGTAGTAGTAGTAGTAGTAGTAGTAGTAGTGGTGGTAGTATTATTGGGGTATATATAAGAGCCAGTTTGTCCATCCACATGTATCAGAGGCTATCCATACTACACTATGATATAACCCCCCCAGAGCCGTTTCTTGCTATATGCGGACTATGCGGCTGCATAGGGCCCCGCCGCCACCCGTCGGTCGTAGGTCCGTGGTGGATTACGATCGCGCCCCCCCACACCCCCCCCCGTCGGTCGTAGGTACGGGGTGGGCTACGATCGCGCGCACCCCCCCCCCCCTACAAATTGTATCTAGCATAGTGCCCCCAAACAGCTAGAAACGGTTCTGACCCCCCCCCAGGGCTGCTTCTAGGTCCCTCTCTCACCCTGTGAGATACCCAGCCGGTTCACAACGTTACCTATCAGCTACTCCAGGCTCAGGAGATTACCACCCACCACACACACACACACACACACACACACACACACACACACACACACACACACACACACACACACACACACACACACACACACACACACACACACACACACACACACACACACACACACACATACAAGAGTGGCATATACAGTAGTTATTTAACTACAGTAAGTTTTTCAAAACATTTGAATACTATCATATTTAATACATGTTTTTAATGTGTGTAGATCTGCATTTGTATGGGTTGTTGTTGAGTGAACACCCTGCCAACACTAGGGAGCAGCATTTTATTTCACTGTGCAACACTGACACTGCCGGTGCCTCGCAGCAGAGGGCGCCATATCACCCTTTTTCCTTGTCATTGTCACAGGCCATTAATTTGGCATGGGTTCACATAGGCCTACTCTAAATAAAATCATCAACTTCAATCAACTAAAGTCTGGCTACAACTGTTTTGCTGTAGCCAACTTTTATGTGCCCATTATGAAAAGTTATTGGTACTGTAAAATGTGACACACTTTGCGACACAGGTTTTTTTATTTAATATTTGATATATATTGTTTTAACGACGTGGCTGACCCTTCAGCAGCAGCCCCTCATGTCTCTGTGAAGCGTTGATGATGGAGCTGCTCCCCCGTCACCATCTTTCATGGTCGAGAATGACCCTGTGTAATACTGTGTCTACTGTGCATTTAGAGAATGCCTTAGGCCTATTTAATAATGTAGAATCATTATTAATGCAATGTTAATGCAATTGTAGTGCTCAGCCCAGTCTTGTATATCTTGTTGTACGCAACAGTTCCCATATGAAAACATGTGAGTTGCTTGTATCTATATATACTGTATAAATGATCAAACATTTGCATCTTTATTGTATTTTCGTTCTCCAATAGGGTTAACCACAGATGCACTGTGGCACAGTGCACCATTAAACACTGCAAAGTGGGACGGCGGAACAGGACGTGCATCCGCTTACACGCTTCCTGCTTTAATTTGAAATGCAGTTTACATTAGGCAGGGAGGGGTGGGGATACGCATGACATCAGGGGAAAGAGACAGAATCACTCATTGAGGGGGAAACATTCCATTGTCTGTTCCCACCTCCCTAGCCGTGGTCCCCCCGGACACTTCACCATGCAACCCCCTACGCCAGCACTACTTATACACAATATATATCATAGAGTAGGCCTATACAAAAGTACATAGCAACCTGAGTAATAGAAAGCACAACGTTCGTATTACAGTTATTCTAGGTGTAGGGCTGTGAATCTTGCTATTGATATCCTACACATATATTCCGAATGTTAGGTTCATGAATTACGCTTTTCTTGATGAATAGCAACACATAGGTGTGGGGGTTTATGTGGAGTGTGTGTTGTTGATGGCTGGTTTACAGCCTCACCTGGCCTGAGTCGGACTAATTGGACTCTGGCTGGGTGGGGCTGCACACCTGTGGTGCATGAGCAATCATGGCACCCAGGATAAACCAGCCATCAACACACACACTCGAGGAGGAGCACCGTCATGACTGGATGTACTATCAGCTCGGCGAATACCAACTGGCCTTTAACTCCAATAAACACCTTGAATACCATCTACCCGTGTCCTGTGTCGGAGGGCCCCGAAAGAAAGCCACTTAGGTGGCGTGTGGCCGGACGTTACCCCGCCACACTGGCGCCCAACGTGGGGCTCCTCCGACCAGGACGGGACACGGAAGGGCTGTCCAAGCTACACTGGAGCCACCAGCCGCGGCGAGGACAGCCACCCCAGCACCAGCTCCCCCTGAACGGCAGCGACGGCCAGCGGAGGAGCGGGGAGGCAGCGCAGCGACCGCCACCGGCAACCGTCTGCTGCTAGCCTCCCCCGGATCCAGCCTGGAGCAGCCCAGGCCAGCCGCCCCTCTGCCAGGGGACCAGGAGCCCAAGGCCCCATGCTCCAGGAGGAGATGGGAGGGATCGTGCCTCGTCGCCCTGGTGGAGGGGGGTGACGACAGACTGTTCCAGGCCCTCCGAGAGCTACCTCCGTGGCCCAGCTGCCGGGCCTCCTCCAGAACCCATCCAGCCAGCCCCTGCAGCCAGCTACCCCAGAGACACCTCCGCCAGCCGGAGCAGCAGCCCCAGGCCTCCGGTCTCCGGGACGGAGGGGGAGGGTGGGGTGGGCGTGTGACCCTGGGGAGGTGTGGAGGTAGTGGGGTTTGGGGGGGCTGTGTTTATTTTTTGTTTAGGTATGGCAACCCTGAAAAGAGTCCAGGTTTTTTGTAGGTATGGTAACCCTGTTCAGAGTCCGGTATGTGTTTTTTTTTTTTTGTTTGCTTGGATGGGGGATGGGGGGGGGGGGGGAGTAGGCGAGGCCGGGGATTCTCCCCGGCCTCAATCTGGTGTTGGGGATATGTGGGGGTTTATGTGGAGTGTGTGTTGTTGATGGCTGGTTTACAGCCTCACCTGGCCTGAGTCGGACTAATTGGACTCTGGCTGGGTGGGGCTGCACACCTGTGGTGCATGAGCAATCATGGCACCCAGGATAAACCAGCCATCAACACACACACTCGAGGAGGAGCACCGTCATGACTGGATGTACTATCAGCTCGGCGAATACCAACTGGCCTTTAACTCCAATAAACACCTTGAATACCATCTACCCGTGTCCTGTGTCGGAGGGCCCCGAAAGAAAGCCACTTAGGTGGCGTGTGGCCGGACGTTACCCCGCCACAATAGGCCTGCAACATTATATTAGCATCTAAAACGTTAACCAGTATTCACACTGTCAATTAGTTGTTTTGGGTCGTGTACACAGAGAACACAACCTATTGAGCAGCTTAACTAAATCCTCCTCCTCCGGAGGCACAGTCACCACCGTAAGGCAACGAGGTGCATTGGAAGTCAAAAAGACAAACACAGACAGAGAGAAGCCAGAGGAGATATCTGTACTATCTCCTCTAGGGTTGATATGATCAGGAGCAAGCAAACACATGTGCGAATTAAGTTAATGTTGTTAACATTAAGTTAGTAATATACATACACAAATACATATTTTATAGCACAGTTTCACAGTTGTAAAGAAGCTGTTCGACATTGACCATGACAGATTAGCGTGCCAGAGGATTGAATCGTCAAAAGGTCTTCAACAAATAGCCTGGGGTTACGTCCTTATCAGACTGCTGCTGCTGCTGTTGTGGTTGCAGATGAATGCATGCATGCAGATGCATGCATGAGAAAGCCCTCATGTCATGTCTCTGCCTGGCTTCGCATTCCATCGCTGTCTGAGGGGGCTTGGGAGCCCGCTTTGTGTCCTACAGCCAACTTCTGATCTCCATTGGTGTCACGAGGTCATTAGCATTAACCGCTAAAACCACTCCCTAACCCCCACAGGGCATGCATTCATAAGATAACACTTTTCCCTTCTTTTTTTTTGAACATGAGGGTCAATTTTCTTCATTGAAAAGATGAGTCGGTTGAGAACATCACCATGGAGATGACATCAAAGGGCTGGTACGCATGAAAAGGCCATCCCTAAATAGCCCCTTATAAGTTGTGGGTCTCAGATCAGACAGACAGCGCAGCACAGGGCTTAATTACACAGCCGGGGGGTGGGGGGGGGGGGTGGCCATTCAGACTTATTAACCTGACAAACTGGTTGCTTTAAGACATTATGTCTTGACACTGATTGATAAAAAAACGCCTTTCCAGAGAAAGTACTTTTCTAATAGCACATTATTAGAAAAACAGACGAATACAGAATGTAGCCATGGGACATCTCTGAGTCATCACCCAACATTAGCCCTTTACTGGATACCTAATAGCAGTACTCGTGCTAAGTCATGCTGCCATATGTCTAAAAGCATGGTTTGAATCATTTTCATTGATTAAGTAAATGTTATGTACTATTATAATAAAATGCACACAGACACACCCAAACTCAAGTATGACTCATCACAACAATGTAATGTTTTCAACTGGCTTCATCTCACTTATTGAATGTTCAATATGTGAATTGTTATCAATGGCAAATGCAGGGTTCTTAACATGAAGTTAATACAAAAAAAGACAAACTAGGCAGAAACCGGTGGGTTCAGTGCTTTCAAATGTTGGACAATTCCAGGCTTTAGGACCTGGAAATGGGGGGGATTGTTTTTCCCACAGTAACTGGATACCAGGGGTGGGCCCAGGACAGGGGCTGAGCTGTAAAATCTCTGCTCTTCCCCCATACGCTCCTTTTCCTGCCGGTGTCCAGAAATGCAACTTTTTCTATAGACTGTGGACCTTTTTGGGGGGACCTATTCTGCACCACGCAGTCGGTTGAAGACCACTAAGTGTGAATTACAGCAGGAGCTAAATAAGGTAAAGGGAAAAGCCTTGGTTGGCAAAGAGGGGGGGGGGTGAAGGAGAAAGAGAAGGCTTTTGCTCAGGAATGTGGAAAGAATGGACTTCAACTGAAAGGCTTTGTCTACAGAAAACAGCAAAGTATTATTACTGTGTTGCATTCCAGTATGTTGATGAAGTAAAGTTAAAAGTTAAACATTTAAAAGAATGTCACTTTTTAACTCTCCATGCACGTGACATGTTTTTCTTTTGCCTGCCTTTTATTTACTTACTTTCTTACTTGTTGCAATAATAATGCCTTGGATAATACCTACCTATGATTATAGAACAAGCATATAAAGGATGCTTAGATCTAAACTAAAATAATATAGCCTTCTGTGACAATGCTGATTGGTGAGTCTCACGTCCAATGGGAGCCAGCCAGCCCATTTCTACATTTATACGTGACAGCACTTCTAAAGGCAATGGCTTACAAGGACATGAAGATGATCCACACACAGAATACGCAGCAACATAGTGAAGTACTGGAGATGGTTTTGGAAGGCTGACATAAGCATGTGTAACAAATAGTACTGTTTAGCAACCATAACATCGTGTGTCTTTATATTTAAAATAATAGCAATAGGCTACTATAGAGGTTACAGTAATGGGATTGCTGTTCTTCTATACAATATCCATTTAATCAGTCCCTGCTACAATCTGAACACACAAAAATAGTTGTGTTTCCAAATGGAAAGCTGGGGTTTTAAAGACTAAGTTCAATCCCTTCCAGTCGTAACTCTCTGGCCTCACAAGCGTGTTTATACTTGTCGATGAATAAGAGGTGCCAGATATGGAAATCTGTTATGCCAAGGAAACGGACTGCTTCGCTGGCCACCGTTGTCTTCCTAGCATCCGGCAGCTGCCTACGTGGCTGTTGTGTAAGCCTCTGTGACTTACTTACACATTATTGCTAGTCTTGATTAACTAACCCACGAGACTTCCTTTAGAAAACAGCAGTATGTTTAATTATATAGAGTAATGTGACTATCCAGATCTGGGATCTGACAGTGCAGACAATGCACTAATCCACGTACCTCTATCATCTCACCACTAGAATACTGCAACTGCACTGTAAGCATAGATTACATATATCTTTCCAGAATAACACGTATAACACAGTCCTTCATGCTTCCTTGCAGCTATTAATTCAAGTCTGAAGCCATGTTGGTGACCGGCCTGGTGACCGTGGCCCTGCTGGCCCACGCAGCGTCCGCCGCGACCTCCGCCTCCCCGGACAAGGTCCTCAGCACCCACGCCTCCCTGCTGGCCGACAACAGCGCCAGCCTGGCCTTCAGCCTGTACCAGAACATGGCCAAGGAGAAGGACGTGGAGAACATCCTGATCTCCCCCGTGGTGGTGGCCTCCGCCCTGGGTCTGGTGGCCCTGGGGGGCAAGGCCTCCACCGCCTCCCAGGTGAAGAGCATGCTGAAGGCGGAGAAGGTGAAGGACGAGCAGCTGCACGCGGGCCTGGCGGAGCTGCTGAGCGAGGTGAGCGACCCGGCCGCCCGCAACGTCACCTGGACCATCCACAGCCGCCTGTACGGGCCCAGCTCCATCACCTTCGCCGAGGCCTTCCTGAAGAAGAGCAAGAAGCACTACAACTGCGAGCACTCCAAGATCAACTTCAAGGACAAGAAGAGCGCGTTGAAAGCCATCAACGAGTGGGCGGCCAAATCCACAGACGGCAAACTGCCGGAGGTCACCAAGGACGTGGAGAAGACGGACGGGGCAATGATCGTCAACGCTATGTTTTTCAAACGTGAGATCATATATATATGAGAAGAAAGAAAATGTCCACCGTTGTTTTAAGTGATTCGTCATTCGTTGTTGAATGACGCCAACTCTTTCTGAATCCGTCTGCCTTTGTCTGTTATAATAGCCCACTGGAATGAACAGTTCCATCACAAGATGGTGGACAACCGTGCGTTCTTGGTGTCCCGTGGATTCACCATTTCAGTGCAGATGATGCACCGCACAGGTCAGAAAACACTCGCCAAACATATAAAAATGCGTGATACTGCAACAGATGACACCCTTTTTGCATGGCCTGTATCTCGTTGTGTATGGATTACGTAACATCTAACATTCTGGAAAATGTAGAAGTTTGTATGTGAATTTCAGTGGATAAACCAACAATACGATAACTGACATATCCTCAGTGTATGAACCATACGATTGTTCCCATAATACCTACAGTATGTTGTATGGCTTACAATCACTACATGGGTGCTCCTGCAGTTGCATGGCTGACAGTGTTGTGTGTGTGTGTGTGTGTGTGTGTGTGTCCACAGGCCTGTATGGCCACTACGAGGACGTGGCTAACCAGCTAACGGTGCTGAGCATGCCCCTGGCCCATAAGAAGTCCTCGGTGGTCTTCATCATGCCATTCCATGTGGAGAATCTGGAAAGACTGGAGAAGCTGCTGACCAGGAAGCAGCTGGACGACTGGGTGGCCAAGATGGAGGAGAAGGCCGTGGCCGTGTCCCTGCCCAAAGTCAGCATGGAAGTCAGCCACAACCTGCAGGTCGGTCAAGTCCAGGGTGTAGCCTTTAATCACAGTTAAGATGCCAAAGAGGCTTCACAGGTACATGTTATATGACACCCCCCCGCTGACACCCTAAGCTTTCTAAAAGGGGCAGAGGAACAACTCCTAAAGGTCCATAGGGAGAGCCAGAGAATAGGGAGATTCGATGGGTTTCGATTGTATTGTCCTTCCATTGCCACCGGTGTGTACATCGCAGAGTATTAATTACGCAACGAACACGGCGAACACGTGAGACGTCAGGTAGTGAGATGGTTGAGGATGGCAGAAGGCACAAGCGTTGAAAAGAAACACAGAAGAGGACATGTCATGGCAGCACAAAACAGAAACAAAGGTGAAGTAGACAGGTACCACTTAACCTTTGTTTATTTTCTTGCTTTCAGTTCAGTACCTGTCAGGTACTGAACTGAAAGCCAGAACATCAATCCTGGTCTGGTCAAGCCAATTAGCTTCACATCCTAACTTCTGTACCCTGTTGTGAGGGTTTCAGTCCTAACCTCTGCATGTGATTGACTTGATCTCATCTCTACCTGCTGTTGTCTTTTGTTTGTTTTAAGAAACACCTGGGAGACCTGGGTCTGACGGAGGCCGTGGACAAGTCTAAGGCGGACCTGTCGAACATCTCGGGGAAGAAAGACCTCTACCTGGCCAACGTCTTCCACGCCTCGGCCGTGGAGTGGGACACGGACGGCAACCCCATCGACCCCACGGTCTACGGCTCGGAGAAAATGAAAAGCCCCAAGCTCTTCTACGCCGACCACCCCTTTATCTTCTTCGTGAAGGACCAGAAGACCAAGTCCATCCTCTACATGGGCAGGATGGTCCGGCCTAAGGGAGACAAGATGAGGGACGAATTGTAACGTCGTAATGTAACGTTGTGACCACCGCATGTCCCACATTTTCATTCTGTGTTCTCGTTTGTCTCTCTATGTGTGTGTGTGATTTTATTATATATCATTATATAATTTCTAATGCAAAATTCACACCCTTTTTTTTCAATTTGATACATTCCTTTGACCTATCGCGATGCCGACAGTATTTCACAATGCAGTCTCAAAAGTGTTTGTGTGTTTTAGCGTCTCTTTGTGCACAAAGCTATGTCCAAAAACATCAGAATCATCTTGGAGAGGTTTCTGCATCACCATGTGGCAGGCATGTTTTGTTAAACAAGATAGATAGAGTACAAAATGAATACTTATATTAAGTATAATCTCTTAAATAAGTGACTTGAATGTACACTTTTTGAGGGAATTGAATTGGTTGAAAGTTCAATTGAAGTTATGTACTACAAAAGGAGAATTTACTTGAAACAAAAAGTGGAACTAGATATACATTGAAAACCTGTATATTTGGTGACCATACCTGCACATAGTAAATGCTACTCAGGGGAAGTTTTGCTTTTCTGGACATGTAACATGTAATAATGTAATGATGTAAAGCAACACAGCAACACTGTCACACGTGCATCGTTTTTGAGGTTCATCCAACCTATTAAAAAATCACCATTTATCTAACTAGAATGAAAATCCGCTGGTGACAGTCCATGGCAATTTACTATCTTTGAAACGTTTGGTCTACTTGATTTGGCGAATGTTTTGTAAAGTTATATTTGTTTGTGGCTGTTTCTGTGGTTCTTTGTTTCTTTTGATAATAAAATCTTTAGTAAATTCAATGTTTCATCCATTTGAAGTGTAAAGTCAAATTAACTTTCAATATTTCAATCGGAGTTGTTGCAATTACAATTAGTTTCTCTACAATTTAGCCTTAGTCTATTTTAAATGTAGATTAAGATTTAGCCTACATCTCTAGATGTATGATGCTATTTGAAATAAAACATTAGAAACATACTACTACCCAGACATTGCCATGTTATAATCCTTGATCTATTTCAATTGTGACTACACCTGAATTGTATGAATACTACACTCAAACGTTATAATGTTTAACCTTTTCATAGTCCTATACTTAAATTACCTCACGAATTTGTGTGCGTCTACCGCCACCTAGAGACACATGTGGTCATGTGCGTCTCCATTTCAGAGGTTGCTTATCATATCAGAGAAATACAAATCGTTTTTAATATAATTATTATAGTAACAAAGACTTTTCAGTCACCATGCATATTATCATAAAACTGGAAATGGGAATGAATGGATTTCAGATGAATGGGTCAATGCAATTCTTGAAATTTAAATATTAACACTGTAATTAATTTAAACAATACCATGAGACTAAAGGCTGAACTCAATAAATGCATTACTTATTAATTAATTTAAATAGGCCAACATGTATTTGTAATTCAAATAATCCGTCGTTCTCGCGCCCCGCCCCGTCGTCGCGCCTCGCAGAAAACAACAAACCAGCAAACCAACACCAGGCCGCGGGTTCGAGCCCCGGGCTGAGCACCTCCCTGGACCACTGCCCCCCACCCCTCGTCAATCATCTCCTAATTTATCTCTCTTCAGCAGTCAGATCCGCCCATCCGCCGTTACACGGTATCAGTGCTCCTCCTGGATGACGTGAAACGCGGCAGGAGAGAAACGCCGCCGGAGGTGCCTGATCCTCGCCGTTCCCCAGGACCAGCACCAGGATCAGGACTCAGCCTCCTCTCTCTCTCTCTCTTCATCTTCATTCATCATGGCTCCCTCGGTAGACAGGCGAGGATACTGGGGACGGCCGACCTCCACCCTGGACTGGTGCGAGGAGAACTACGTCGTGTCCTTTTACATCGCTGAATTCTGTAAGTACAGCAGTGTGTGTGTTTGTGTGTGTGGCGAGAGGACAAAAATGGTGGTAAATGGTGTATTTCACTACGTGTGCGTGTGTGTGTGTGTGCGTGCGTGCGCGCGTGCGTGCGCGTATCGGTTGTCCGTCCCCTATAGGAAAGGTCGCGCCGCTTGAAACAACGTCCAACATCGTCCACGCACACACACACACACACACACACACACACACACACAATGTACAGTTTTGCCTTAAAAAAACTGCAAATGTTGAGACCCGGTTCCATGCCTTGGTAACGCACCAGGCGTTCATCATGGGTGGTGTCAGTTCGAGTCCCGCCACTGTGTCAGTCAGTGCTGTTCACCGCGTCGGTCCGCCTCCGTCCGTGACGGCCCGCTGCACGTGTAGACTGAACGTCTCTCCCTGCGGAGCCACGATAGCATCGGTTTAGATAAAGCTGATCCACCCAGCCTGTTTTAGATGTGGGGGCTCTGACACCACGCAACGCATTGTCACTGCAGTGTGTGTGTGTGTGTGTGTGTGTGTGTGTGTGTGTGTTTTTGTGTGTTTGTTTGTTTGTTTGTTTGTGTGTGTGTTGCTTACTAGCAGGGCTCTCTCACACATTGTAGGCCCCTATGAGGTAGGTAGGTGTGTGTGTGTGTGTTTTTGTGTGTTTGTTTGTTTGTGTACAGTGTGTGTGTGTTGCTTAGCAGGGCTCTCTCACACATTGTAGGCCCCTATGAGGTAGATAGGTGTGTGTGTGTGTGTGTGTGTGTGTGTGTGTGTGTGTGTGTGTGTATGAGTGTATGAGTGTTTGTGGGTGTATGTGTTTGTGTGTGTGTGCGTATGTGTGTGCGCGTGCGCGCGTGTGTGGAGTGCGTACAGTAGTGTTGCCTACTTTGGTTGCTCTGCACCACAGCACAACAATTTGCAAAAGGCATTGACTCTACAACCCCTCGTCAGAAAAAAAAGATTTGCAACATTTCTGAGATGTAAAGATAACAACAGTGCGTGCCGGAGGTGTGGCCCTATCCATTACTAACCCATCGGTCGCACAATATTATAGTTATATATAGTATATACACAATATATAGTTCAGGTTGTATAATAGCTGGCGTCCAACAATGCAATAACGGCCCACCGATACGACAAATGATCATCATGGCGACGCCTAACACAACACATTAATCTGCAACACAAAGCCTGGTGAGGTGGCGGTGCACACGCACACACACACACACACACACACACTAGGGGCAAGTGGCAGCACACTGTTCACCATCGGCATCGACCCAAGCGCTGTCTGTTCGACAAAGGCTGGAATGTGCCATTGTTCATGGGAAAGACAGCGTTAGAGGGCACCGTGACTGTAATCCTCGTATAGCACAACGCTTGTGTCAGTAGGTCACACTCACACAGCGCAGAGGGGCGGTTCGAACTAACTCGGAGACTTCAGGCTTCCTTGCCCTACAGATCAATGTGGGTTAAATGTCAGTTATTCAAATAGCTGTGAAGGCCTTATCTGTTATCACAATGCTTTATGGCTATAGACTGTACCCACACACACACACACACACACACACACACACACACACAATAAAAAGAAAGTGTATAGCAAGACGTGCGTACGGTCCCGGGTCGGCTGCTACCACCGACCGTCGAGGGCTATTAGGCTCTTTGAAGATGAACTTTGAACTTGAACCTCTCGTCTTGAATGTGTTTTCTATGCAACAGCACAGAACGAACGACTCTGTGGTTGTAACTTCAATCACGGCCATTGTCAACCGCCGTCTCCATCCCAGACCAGATAGTCCAGGTGCCTAATTGTTGTCAAATGTGTGGTTACGGTCACCACCTTTTTTTTTAAAAACAAAGTATTGACCGTTTGTATTCTGGTTGCTGGTTGTACTTTCCATTGATTACCTTCTGCATACATTTTAATGTGTGATTATCGGTGTATCACGCTGTACCTTTTTTTTTCAGTGGCTGCTTTCTATAAACATAACACTTTGAGAGATTGAGAGAATTGGTCAAATCTCCCTATCTTCCTTTACATTAAGTACCTGGGTCTCTCTCTCTCTCTCTCTGTCTCTCTCTCTCTGTCTCTGTCTCTGTCTCTCTCTCTCTCTCTCTCTCTCTCTCTCTCTCTCTCTCTCTCTGTGCACAGGGAACACGGTGAGCAACCTGATCATGATCCTCCCTCCCCTCTACGGCGCGCTACAGACCTACAGGGACGGCCTGGAGTTTCGCTACACCTGCTCCTTCCTGGGGCTCGCAGGTCAGCCTCCCAGCAAACAAAACACACTGTTTTGACACAACACAATGCATTCCACTGCAGTGCATGTGTGTGTGTGTGTGTGTGTCTGTGTGTATGTGTACATCGAAGGGGTGATCATGTGGCTTTTTGTGTTTGTGTGATTTAGGTGCATAAGCAGAGAGATTGGCATTAGCAGAGAGAGAGAGAGAGAGAGAGAGACTTGTACACTTGTTTCATGTGACTTTTACGATCTGATCACGCCGGGACGCATTCACTTTCATGTCTGGACAGTTCTAGATTAGATCTTTCTCACATTGTGAGGAAGATCAGGTGATCTCCCGGTATGCATGGTATGCATAGGCTACTAGTGATATTTTGTACTGAAGATGGATGAAAATATGTTGTGGGGTTTAACCGAGAATGGTGATATGATGTTTTAAACAAGAACAACATAAGGGCTTCTCCTCCCCCCAGCACCATTTCAGCAGATTTTTTGACCAGGAAGTATTTTTGCAGGAAAGTGAAAGAGGAACACAGATCCGACCACAGAGTTGTTGTGTTGACGTCAGGCCTGTGTTGTGATCTGGCGCAGCCGATCACAAAAGTCGCATTGAAATGACAAGTGTAACCGAAGCCAATGACAACGTGTTGCTTTGCGGCTCTATCAGTGTTAATCTGACGTTGCTTTGTGGTCACTCAGCGGTTGGTGTTGGCTCCTGGTGCTTCCATATGACTTTGCTGTACGAGATGCAGGTGGGCTCTACAACAACTATTACCACTTACTACTGTTGTTACTACCACCACTACTACTGTTGTTACTACCACCACCACTACTACTACTGTTGTTACTACCACCACTACTACTACTACTGTTGTTACTACCACCACTACTACTACTACTGTTGTTACTACCACCACTTGTTGTTACTACCACCACTACTACTACTATTGTTATCACCACCACCTACTACTGTTGTTACTACCACCACTACTAATACTGTTGTTACTACCACCACTACTACTACTGTTGTTACCACCACCACTACTACTACTGTTGTTACCACCACCACTACTACTACTGTTGTTACTACCACCACTACTACTACTACTGTTGTTACTACCACCACTACTACTACTGTTGTTACTACCACCACTACTACTACTGTTGTTACCACCACCACTACTACTACTGTTGTTACTACCACCACTACCACTACTGTTGTTACTACCACCACTACTACTACTGTTGTTACTACCACCACTACTACTGTTGTTACTACCACCACTACTACTACTGTTGTTACTACCACCACTACCACTACTGTTGTTACTACCACCACTACTACTGTTGTTACTACCACCACTACTACTACTGTTGTTACTACCACCACTACTACTACTACTGTTGTTACTACCACCACTACTACTACTACTGTTGTTACTACCACCACTACTACTACTGTTGTTACCACCACCACTACTACTACTGTTGTTACTACCACCACTACTACTACTGTTGTTACTACCACCACTACTACTACTGTTGTTACTACCACCACTACTACTACTACTGTTGTTACTACCACCACTACCACTACTACTGTTGTTACTACCACCACTACTACTACTACTGTTGTTACTACCACCACTACTACTACTACTGTTGTTACTACCACCACTACTACTACTGTTGTTACTACCACCACTACTACTACTGTTGTTACTACCACCACCACTACTACTACTGTTGTTACTACCACCACTACTACTACTGTTGTTACTACCACCACTACCACTACTACTGTTGTTACTACCACCACTACTACTACTACTGTTGTTACTACCACCACTACTACTACTACTGTTCTTACTACTACCACCACTACTACTACTACTGTTCTTACTACTACCACCACTAATACTGTTGTTACTACTACCACTACTACTACAGTTGTTACTGCTACCACTACTACTATTACTGAAAACGATTATTATTACTACTACTGCTACTACCATTACTACTACTATAGCTATGACTGCTACTGATACTACAGTTACTGAACTCTTAATACTAATAACACAAATAACACTAGGCCTAATAGTACGGCGCATACATAGATCAGATTCCCATGAAAAGGTTAATCATGAAAATAGTGTTATGATAAACTGTCACGATTAACCGTTAAAAAAGAATAGGTCACCCACACACACAGTAACGAGTTAATCAATTACCTCCCCCTGAAAAAGTAGATCTGAGAGTGGAGTATGGATCAATCTAAATCTAGTTTGGGACCGTCTCACTTGGAGTGAACATCAGACGCTTTGATCAGGACTTACGAGAGAGTTTTAATAAATGCTGTTTTGATCGCTCTTCATCCTTGTGTTGATCCTTGATCAACTGCATTGTATCACAAATTGCTCATCGAAAGGCTAGGATTAGGAGCACACATTTTTGGCCACGAAGTGTAAGTAATAGTAAACACATGAAGTGTTTTTGGTGTGTTTTCCTTAAACATTTGCCTGTATTTGTATTCCGCAGTTACTGGACGAGTTGCCAATGATATACAGCACATGTTTCTTTGTCTACTGCTTGTAAGTTTGGCCGACCTTTTGAAAGTCCCAATTATTTTGTCATTACTTATTAACACCACTTGAGACACTTTTCAGAAATTAGTAGTCTTGGACAACATTTTTTAATTTGATTTTAAAAAAAGCAGAACATTTGAGATATATTCTGTTTGAGATATACAGAGAAAGCTTTTTTTTTCTTTCTTTGGCTTAAAAGTGAAAAAAAAGGCTTTAAAGTGTGTGGGATCGATCTGAAGTCTAGACTGGTCTTGTACACTCGCCAATATTAGTTTCACCTTCACAGTTCAATTTGGCCTCCTGATAAAATTATGATTGAATAAACGACACAAGACTTAAGCATTCATCCAATTTTCTTTCTTTCTTTTTTTTAGATACGAATGCTTCAAGCAAAAGAACACCATTAGTTTCCTCACCATTACAATATTATTGGTTTTCAGTGTCTCAGTCAGTGTGGTAAGTTTCCATTCTCTATATATTTGCTTTCTCTGTGTGAGATATTGTCAGCTGTAAAGCATTGTTAACTGCAAAGCACATAACGGTACTGTCATTTAAACGGCGACCATTCATTCATTCATTTTTTTTTTGTTCACATTATTGCTTTCTTGACCTTGTCTTTGGTAGGTCTACCTTCAATGGAAGGAGCCGGTCTTTCACCAGGTAAGAGTTCAGTCTAATCTGCATGCCTTTGTTTGCAATGAGTCAGTTCGTTTTTGTGTCAACATTGATCTAGTTTGCACAGTGTATAAGACTCTGGGCCCTGCAGGTTATTAGCACTTATATCCACGCATGCAGTTTGCAGTTGGTGGACCATTACTATTCTTCATGAATATGTTTGACAAACTCTAAACTCTATATACTGAAAGTCAAGCCAATACGAAGCGAATGCCATTTAACTTTGGCAACAAGGCGTTGTTCGCTGGCAAGACGCCGCCGAGAGAAATTTCACAGCCCCAAACATGCAGAAGATCGTTACCGTGAAGGCAGTGTGTACGTTCACGTTGTAAATACTGCTGAGGACAATGTAACAAAGAGTCCACTGTTTACTCTTTTCGTTTTAGGCATTGTTTACTGAACACACGGCTGCATGGTGGCACACAACGACACATAAGCAAAATTACCCAATACAATAACCTGTGTTGCAATACAATCCACTAAAATGGCTCCTAAATGGCTCACTAATCCCAAAGTGCCACATTCAATAATTTCCAAATTTGTTTTAAAAGTCAAATTCAATACAGATAGAAAACAAAACAAAAAAGTCATACATATTATAGTAGGCCTATATAGGTAGCTAATCTATAAGTCGAAAAATTGTGCAGAGTGAACCTATAGCTATATTACTCACCTAATCATACAAATTTGAAACCTTTTTGTGTTGTTTGTGTCAGGTGAAGTGTAGGTTTTGAAGCTTTATTCATGTGTCTTGTGTTTTTAGGTCATGTACGGTGCACTTGTAGCTGCCCTAGTAATTCGATCTATCTTCATAGTTACCTGGTAAGTTGGCCGGTGAAAGAGGAGAGGAAAGAAAGAGGAGAGGAACAAAAAAAAAAACATTACATAGTGTTATGTAGTACCAAAGAAACAGCCTTTCATATAAATTTCTTCTTGTTCTTGCTCCTCTTCTTCTTCTTCTTCTTCTTCTTCTTCTTCTTCTTCTTCTTCTTCTTCTTCTTCTTCTTCTTCTTCTTCTTCTTCTTCTTCTTCTTCTTCTTCTACAGGGTGTACCCCAGGCTCAGGTCTCTGTGTTACACCTCTCTAGGTGTCTTCCTGTTAGGCTTCCTGCTGTGGAATATTGATAATCTAGTCTGCGACTCATTAAGGTAAGTAAGTGAGGTGATATGTGTTCAGTTGGTGACACAATAAGATGCCATTTGTCTCCGGGGATACATGTCATACAAATGATCTGCTTGTTTGCTATTGTTGTAACCCTAGCTACACAATAGGCAATGCATCCGGTTGAATTTTTATGTATACACAAGTACAATGAAAGTTCTTTAGTTGTATAATTGAGAAAACAGTTGGCGCACCGTATGTCAACTGTTTGTCATATAGCTATTAACACAACACTGACTGAGAAATGTAATGCAAGCACTATGAGCTGATCAGTTCTAGAATCATGACATTTGTTGTATTTTCCATTGTGCTGATGTTGGTGTCTCCTTGTGTCTGTTAGAGCCAGTAGACAAACACTGCCCCCTGGTGTGGGAGTGGTGACACAGTTTCATGCCTGGTGGCATATCTTCACAGGCTTGGGGTCCTACCTACACATACTGCTCAGGTAAACATAATGGGGTCAATTAAAAAACTTGAAAATGTAATGATTCTCCCACAATGTCACTTTTCTACTGCAGCTATTTAGGCCTACTTTATTCTGGGGGGGGGCAAAAATCTCAGACGACCTCTGCGTCTGAAAATTATATAGCGTAGCTACAACTCAAGCCACTATAGGTTGCGAATGGAAAAACGTACTTAGTGGAGGTTTAATACAATTATAATATATGTCATATATTAATGCATGTTGTCTATGAACTGTATTATTCATAATTAACTTATTTTACTACAGCCTTCAGATCAGATTAAGCTACCTCAAGTACAGACCAAAAGTGAAGGTAAGTAAGACCTTTTGGCTTTTGTACACACAAATCACGTACCATTGTCACGCAGCCTAATTCCTTATGCAAAATATTTGTGCAGTTTTTATGCGGCGTGTGGCCCACATTGCACATTGGGCCTCAGAAGACAGGCTGAAGACAGATGGGCCATTCAACATGTGATGGCTGCCATAACCAGGCACGCAAACAGCACAGCACGGACCCTGCCAATGACCTGGCTCTCCCCCACTGCTGGGGAGTGTCAGCATACAACCAGATGGGCAGGTGCTCCTCAAGGCACCATCCCCGTTGCCCTCAGATTTTACAGGGCTTGCTAAGTTCAGTATATCATTAGGACGTGTCAGGAAATGAAAGTGTTTTTTTAATAACATTATTATTATTATTATTATTATTATTATTATTATTATTATTATTATTATTTACCTTAATTGCTAATTAAAAAGGTTGTTATTGAAACCTTGTAGTTAATGTTGTCGTTGCTGAGCAAACAACAAAAGCCTTTATGAATGCCGATAAATATCAAAGCAAAAACAAAAAACAAACCTGCCAAAGCAAGGAACAACGTTGATAGACGTCTGCATTGTTACGTTTGCAATATTTTCTTAATATTGTCCAAGGTTAATATTTCCATGACTGGGGAGGGAGACTTCGAAACACTGTAGGAGTAAACTGAAGTTAGATAGGTACAAGTAAAGGCTAGAAATTGTATACTCGAAAGAGGCTTATTTAAATTGTAATTGTGGTTAAACAATTTCATGTAGCTTCTCCTCATTTGGTTTGTTTAGTGTAGTTCAGGTTACTAATAAAACACATTATTATTATTATTATTATTATTATTACATCATTGTTTGAGTAATATGAACATATAGCTAATCCATGTTGCGTGTCAAATGTAATTTCAAAATTGAAATACCCAGGGTAATTTTGTTTCTAATTTAATTTTTCTATTTTGGTATTTCTATGATTTCGATGTCACTGCACATATGTTAAAGGCACATAAAGAGACGCAGTTCTTATGATGAAATACATGTAACCACCAGATGGCATAGTGTTCTATATAACTCACTGTTTGTTGTTATAGCTTCATAACAAGTTGAAAACTACCTTACTTCCCCATTGTGTTCCTCAACCAAATTGGTGTTTCGCTATGAAGGCTATTGTTTTGAGAAATTGGGAAAAAAGCAGCATTGGAAATGGCCTGGAGAATATTCCTGTGTGTAATTTGTTAGTACAAGACTTCATGTATATGTAAAGTTATCTGTGAAATGATTTAAAGTTTTGTGTAGTTCGCTCAAGTTCACCATACTGGCAGTAAGCCTCATCCATATGCACCCCCAAAAACTGTGGGAACATTAGTAGTGTATACTCATGAGCACAATGGACACTATTTTGCATATATTGAATTGCTGACTGTGAGATGTTTGTAGCCTGGTAGAGGGGGTCAACACTTGTCGACGAGTGTGCCTTATTTTTATTCTTGCAGTGAGTGTGATCCAAGATGCCTTGATGTCATTTTCAAACAAAAGGAAAATAGCAAAACGATTCCATGTGTATTGTACTCTCTGCCCCTCTATAGACTACTGTAACACTAACTCACGTAAATCCCCACAGCTATTAGGGGGTTGTAAAACAAAACCTATTGTATGCAAATGAACATGTATTTCGACCAACCATTCCAATGTATATGTCTGTTTATAATTTATTGTTTTAATAACATCTATGACTGTAGCTATATTGTAACACTTCATTTCTTTCAGACCAGTAAAAGCAGTAACTGCCAATTAATTTTTGTTTTGCTGTGTCAGTCTTTATATGGCTATACATCTGTTGCCACATTAAAGATGACACAATCATTGACCATTTTCTTTCTACTCATTTCCTCTTTTTCTTCATACATTACAACACCTATTCCTTTCGTCACAGTCTGTGTGTTCAAATAAGTTTATATTGAAACTTTGTTTCACCAAACAACTAGTGAAATATACTGATGTCTACACAGCATCAGTAATGGATGTAGTGATAACAATCCACCAATATACTCATGATGCTTAATCCATGGTACTCCACTCACACCGAGCAGCGCAGTGCACTGCACCAGCAGATAAGGCCTTGAGAGGCCTTAACACCGTGTTGGGGTGGTATTAGTCATGCAGGTGTGAGGTGTGGCCACTACACACAGGTTGGAGTCCGTGTGTGTGTGTGTGTGTGTGTGTGTGTGTGTGTGTGTGTGTGTGTGTGTGTGTGTGTGTGTGTGTGTGTGTGTGTGTGTGTGTGTGTGTGTGTGTGTGTGTGAGAGAGAGAGAGAGAGAGAGAGAGAGAGAGAGAGTTGGGATATTATACAGGGGCTCAAGGACATGTCCCTGCAGTAATTGACAGGATTAGTTGCTAATGCCACCTAGAGCAGACTTGTGTGTGTGTGTGTGTGTTTCCCTTCATGCCCGGTCACCTGATGGGGAGAAGCATGTATTAATGCATTTTAACCTGCGATGAGTGCTTATTGTTAAAGATTTGACTCACTGGTTGTTTTAACAAGAGACTGGGTTGACTTACGCACAACTGGCCTGCTTCCTCATACTAGAAATAACCAATCCGTGCTCTTGTACTATGTGATAGGGCTATAGTTAAAATGTCTTCTGATCAAGGAACTGCTGAACGGGTTAAAATAGGACAATACAAAGACTTAAGGAATTAACATGTTGCAACAAACACAAACAATTAACATCTTGCAACAAACACAGAAGCTTTAGCGAGAAGTTGCAAACCCTTAGGCCTATATAGTTGTTTTGTTGCTGCTTATTATCGCCGCTTGGTACAATCAGACGTGCGAATGACAAATGGCAGCAATTTCTATATGTGTTTATTATGTTTGGGAGGTTGGACCTTTAAAACAAGTCTGAACAGAGATTTGCTGTCAAAGATGCATACTGTACCATTCCCCAAATATTAGCTTGCAGGCATTGTATTGTTGTAGTCACAGGACCAGGAACAGTATGGAATCTGTGTTTAGTATATTATTTGATATACAAACATACATACATAATAAATAAATAATTACACTTAAACCTGCACTATGTAACTTTTCTACTGCAGCAATTTATACTCCATTCAAAAATGTTAATAGTTGTCTGAAAATGATCTATATGAGCTATAATAGCTGCTCAAGCTAAGTGGCTAATGGGAAAACTTACACATAGTGCAGGTTTAAACATTTAAATGGCCCTACAAACAATGTGCTGTATTTAGTTGTGGCAGTTTACCCCTGCCACACGCCACCTTAGTGGCTTTTGCTGGGGCCCTCTGACGCAGGACACAGGTATGTTGAGTTGAAGATGCATTTATTGGAGATGGTGAGATGGTATACCGAGCAGATGGTACGTGCTGCCATGACAGCGGCTCTCTCCTGAGTGTGTGTGGTGATAGCTGGTTTATCCTGGGTGCTATGATTGCTCTGCACCACAGGTGTGCAGCCCCACAGACCCAGAGTCTCATCAGCCTGACCCAGGCCTGGTGAGGCTCTAAACCAGCCATCAACAACACACACTCCACATTTGTATTGCCTGTTGATTAAGGTGAGGTTTGCCAACTTGTGCATTTCCCAACTTGTGATGGCGTAATGCAGTGGCACTGTGGCTCATGTCCTCATAGGAACAGGAAAACAGCACTGGATGTGTGAGTCAATGGGCTATTTGGGCTACCAGATTTGATGTGACAACATCAAGGTTTACTTTACATGCTCATATGCTCTACTGTGTCACCCGCTTGAAGGAGCTTAAGATCTCAATATCTCATTTTTAATCATTTGGCAGCCTGATCATGAAATCGTAATTTTACAGTCTGTAATTTTCTTTTAAGATGACTTGAAAGACTTTATCGTCTGAGGTTTTAGATCATATAATTTTCAGACATAATAAACATTTCAATAAAAAATGTTTTTTCCCTCAACACCTTCACAACCATTGAATCAAACTCAATATTGCACCCATGAAATAAGAATTAAATACACATCACTTGTAATCTTTTAAATCCCATGTGGTTTGGTGAATGGCCTCAGCCCTGTGACCACATCATTAAAATGAATAATAATGATTTAGATTCATCACCCAAACATAATTTACTATGTTGGCTGGTCAACAAAGGCTGCAGCAAATACATCTATGTAAAAATCCAATAAGTTTGATTGTAATCCTGCTATAGGGAGGTCTTCTGTGTCTTCAGGCCACGACTTGACAAGTGCTGTTCCACTGTGTTATCCCCCCCTTCCCAACATCACCTTGTTATTAAGTTTCAACAATATGTCTTGACTATGCAAAGCCATGGCTGATAACACGCATTTACAGGCTGGAGGTGGAATCAGGTATTTGGAGCTGTCTTTATAGGGTTTAGGGTTGAGACCCCGCTGGGGAGCCTATCAGTCAGGACAAGAGCACGCAAACATGCAAACATGCAAACATGCAAACATGCAAACACACACATGCACACACACTGAAACACACACACTCACACACAACATTGAAACTCTCTCTTTCTCTCTCACTCACACACACACACACACACACACACACACACACACACACACACACACACACACACACACACACACACACACACACACACACACACACACACACACACACACACACACACAAACACACACACACAAACAACCCCCCCCCCTCAACACATATACACACACACACACACACACTGCCACCCCCCCCCCCCCCCCCACACACACACACACACACACACACACACACATACAGTCATATAGCTATTAACACAATACTGACTGACTATGAGCTGATCAGTTCTAGAATCATGACATTTGTTGTATTTTCCATTGTGCTGATGTTGGTGTCTCCTTGTGTCTGTTAGAGCCAGTAGACAAACACTGCCCCCTGGTGTGGGAGTGGTGACAGTTTCATGCCTGGTGGCATATCTTCACAGGCTTGGGGTCCTACCTACACATACTGCTCAGGTAAACATAATGGGGTCAATTAAAAAACTTGAAAATGTAATGATTTTCCCATAATATAATAGTAATTAATTGTTGAACCTGCACAATGTCACTTTTCTACTGCAGCTATTTAGGCCTGGCAAGCCAGACCCACATCAGAAAGATGTAGGGTCTGGCATTGCTCCATTGGCAGTGTGGGCGGGATAAACGGTTGTCTTTCAAGTTCCCTCTGCAATAGGATAGCGCTACAACCAATCAGAGCAACGGAGAAGGTGACGTAGTCAGAGCGACGGCTCTGACTACGTAATTAATCAAAACACCGAATACGTCTTTCTTTTCGAGGAAAGACTTTAGTGCCGTTCTTTGTTCTTTTCTCAAATAAAATGTTAACTTCAAGTCTTGAAGAGTCGCGGCCAAAGCCGAGTCGAAAGACAATCGTTCGCCAGCAGCAGCAGCCATTGTTTACCTCTAACACGGAACCGTCGCAACTCTGTCGTCATGGTAGCCCGGCTTCCGACTCCGCCCCTCACGCTGTGATTGGCCTGACAGATTTTCTGTTTCCAGCACCGAAAAACGACGACGAAGGGCTAGACCCCCTGGCTGCAAATTAAATTTGCTGCCGCTAGGGGCGTCTAGATTTCTAGGCTAATTTAGGCTTACTCCATAAAAAAATGTCTGAACTATAACATTTATCAAGATTGACTCATGAGTGAATCCACCCAGGGATTTTCTCTATATTTTATTGTTTTCTATTGTTATTGATTGTTTTATTTTGGGGGGCAAAAATCTCAGATGGCCTCTGTGCATCTGAAAATGATGTAGTGTAGCTACAACTCAAGCCACTATAGGTTGCGAATGGAAAAACGTCCATAGTGGAGTTTTAATATAATAATAATAATAATAATAATAATAATATGTCATATATTAATACATTGTTATCTATGAAGTGTATTATTTATAATGAACTTATTTTACTACAGCCTTCAGATCAGATTAAGCTACCTCAAATACAGACCAAAAGTGAAGGTACCTTTTGGCTTTTGTACACACAAATCACGTACCATTGTCAAGCAGCCTAATTCCTTATGCAAAACATTTGTGCAGTTTTTATGCGGCGTGTGGCCCACATTGCACATTGGGCCTCAGAAGACAGGCTGAAGACAGATGGGCCATTCAACATGTGATGGCTGCCATAACCAGGCACGCAAACAGCACAGCACGGACCCTGCCAATGACCTGGCTCTCCCCCACTGCTGGGGAGTGTCAGCATACAACCAGATGGGCAGGTGCTCCTCAAGGCACCATCCCCGTTGCCCTCAGATTTTACAGGGCTTGCTAAGTTCAGTATAACATTAGGACGTGTCAGGAAATGGAAGTGTTTTTTTTATAACGTTATTATTATTATTGTTATTATTATTATTATTGTTATTATTATTATTATTATTATTATTATTATTATTATTATTATCATTATTGTTATTATTATTATTATTATTATTATTATTATTATTATTATTATTATTATTTACCGTAATTGCTAATTGCTTATTAAAAAGGTTGTTATTGAAACCTTGTAGTTAATGTTGTCGTTGCTGAGCAAACAACAAAAGCCTTTATGAATGCCAATAAATATCAAAGCAAAAACAAAAAACAAACCTGTCAACCTGTATATGTCTGTTTATAATTTATTGTTTTAATAACATCTATGACTGTATCTATATTGTAACACTTCATTTCCTTCAGACCAGTAAAAGCAGTAACTGCCAATTATTTTTTTTTCTCTTTCTTTTGCAGTTTTTTTGCTGTGTCAGTTTTTATATGGTTATCTGTTGTGACGTTAAAGGTGACAAAATCATTGACCATTTTCTTTCTACTCATTTCCTCTTTTTCTTCATACATTACAACACCTATTCCTTTCGTCACAGTCTGTGTGTTCAAATAAGTTTATTGAAACTTTGTTTCACCAAACAACTAGTGAAATATACTGATGTCTACACAGCATCAGTAATGGATGTAGTGATAACAATCCACCAATATACTCATGATGCTTAATCCATGGTACTCCACTCACACCGAGCAGCGCAGTGCACTGCACCAGCAGATAAGGCCTTGAGAGGCCTTAACACCGTGTTGGGGTGGTATTAGTCATGCAGGTGTGAGGTGTGGCCACACAGGTTGGAGTCCATGTGTGTGTGTGTGTGTGTGTGTGTGTGTGTGTGTGTGTGTGTGTGTGTGTGTGTGTGTGTGTGTGTGTGTGTGTGAGAGAGAGAGAGAGAGAGAGAGAGAGAGAGAGAGAGAGAGAGAGAGAGAGAGAGAGAGAGAGAGAGTTGGGATATTATACAGGGGCTCAAGGACATGTCCCTGCAGTAATTGACAGGATTAGTTGCTAATGCCACCTAGAGCAGACTTGTGTGTGTGTGTGTGTGTGTGTGTGTTTCCCTTCATGCCCGGTCACCTGATGGGGAGAAGCATGTATAAATGCATTTTAACCTGCGATGAGTGCTTATTGTTAAAGATTTGACTCACTGGTTGTTTTAACAAGAGACTGGGTTGACTTACGCACAACTGGCCTGCTTCCTCATACTAGAAATAACCAATCCGTGCTCTTGTACTATGTGATAGGGCTATAGTTAAAATGTCTTCTGATCAAGGAACTGCTGAACGGGTTAAAATAGGACAATACAAAGACTTAAGGAATTAACATGTTGCAACAAACACAAACAATTAACATCTTGCAACAAACACAGAAGCTTTAGCGAGAAGTTGCAAACCCTTAGGCCTATATAGTTGTTTTGTTGCTGCTTATTATCGCCGCTTGGTACAATCAGACGTGCGAATGACAAATGGCAGCAATTTCTATATGTGTTTATTATGTTTGGGAGGTTGGACCTTTAAAACAAGTCTGAACAGAGATTTGCCGTCAAAGATGCATACTGTACCATTCCCCAAATATTAGCTTGCAGGCATTGTATTGTTGTAGTCACAGGACCAGGAACAGTATGGAATCTGTGTTTAGTATATTATTTGATATACAAACATACATACATAATAAATAAATAATTACACTGCACTATGTAACTTTTCTACTGCAGCAATTTATACTCCATTCAAAAATGTTAATAGTCGTCATGTGAAAATGATCTATATGAGCTATAATAGCTGCTCAAGCTAAGTGGCTAATGGGAAAACTTACACATAGTGCAGGTTTAAACATTTAAATGGCCCTACAAACAATGTGCTGTATTTAGTTGTGGCAGTTTACACCTGCCACACGCCACCTTAGTGGCTTTTGCTGGGGCCCTCCGACGCAGGACACAGGTAGATGTTGAGTTGAAGATGCATTTATTGGAGATGGTGAGATGGTATACCGAGCAGATGGTACGTGCTGCCATGACAGAGGCTCTCTCCTGAGTGTGTGTGGTGATCGCTGGTTTATCCTGGGTGCTATGATTGCTCTGCACCACAGGTGTGCAGCCCCACCCAGACCCAGAGTCTCATCAGTCTGACCCAGGCCCGGTGAGGCTCTAAACCAGCCATCAACAACACACACTCCACATTTGTATTGCCTGTTGATTAAGGTGAGGTTTGCCAACTTGTGCATTTCCCAACTTGTGATGGCGTAATGCAGTGGCACTGTGGCTCATGTTCTCATAGGAACAGGAAAACAGCACTGGATGTGTGAGTCAATGGGCTATGAGATAAGATAATAGACTATAGGAGTGTTATTGTTAAAGCACCCATAGGAAAAAAAGTTTTTTGCCTCAGTTATCTATTTTTTTGGTTCTTTATTTATGAATTGTTATATTTACATAGCTGGTTGTAGTAGGAAATATTATAATGTACTAGTATACTGGGACTAGGCTAAAACTAGGTTGATATTATGGATACAAACAACAAAATAAAAGACGCTGAATTGGAGTTTGTTAATAATTTATTATAAACGATTGATTAGTCACCAGATTTGATGTGACAACATCAAGGTTTACTTTACACGCTCATATGCTCTACTGTGTCACCCGCTTAAAGGAGCTTAAGATCTCAATATCTCATTTTTAATCATTTTGCAGCCTGATCATGAAATGGTTATCTTACAGTCTGTCATTTTCTTTTAAAATGACTTTAAAGACTTTATCGCCTGAGGTTTTCGATCATATAATTTTCAGACATATTAAACATTTCAATAAAAAAATGTTTTTTCCCTCAACGCCTGTGGTGTTGAAGATTCAGTCTTCATCTTCATCAAAGTGAACATCTCCACCGAGGTCATCGCCAGGCAGGAAGGCGTGGGCCAGGCCCAAACAAAGATGTACAGTAAAATATATATTCCTTCACAACCATTGAATCAAACTCAATATTGCACCCATGAAAAAATAATTAAATACACATCACTTGTAATCTTTTAAATCCCATGTGGTTTGGTGAATGGCCTCAGCCCTGTGACCACATCATTAAACTGAATAAAAATGATTTAGATTCATCACCCAAACATAATTTACTATGTTGGCTGGTCAACAAAGGCTGCAGCAAATACATCTATGTAAAAATCCAATAAGTTTGATTGTAATCCTGCTATAGGGAGGTCTTCTGTGTCTTCAGGCCACGACTTGAAGTGCTGTTCCACTGTGTTATCCCCCCCTTCCCAACATCACCTTGTTATTAAGTTTCAACAATATGTCTTGACTATGCAAAGCCATGGCTGATAACACGCATTTACAGGCTGGAGGTGGAATCAGGTATTTGGAGCTGTCTTTATAGGGTTTAGGGTTGGGACCCCGCTGGGGAGCCCACTGTGTCAGTCAGGACAGGAGCACGCAAACATGCAAACATGCAAACACACACACTGAAACACACACACTCTCACACATACAAACACACACACAATCAACCCCCCCCCCCCCTCAACACATATACACACAGACACACACACACACTGCAACTCCCGCCCCCCAGCCCCCACCCCACCCCCCGCAACACATAACACATATACACACACACAGGCACACAGACATAATTAATGGTGTGACTCAGGTGGTCTCCTCAGTACCTTGACACACAGACACAGCTCTTCGCACAGCAAGCCATACATCCCAGAGACAGAGGCTTCCATCATGGGGACAGGCCTTGCAGCCATGGGGACACTCTGGCTGGGCCTCTTGGCCCTCCTGGTGCCCAGCCAGCTCCATAGCTTTCCCCTGCGGACCCCAGACCCACCTGTCCAACCTGCACCTTCAGAGGATGAAGTGATGTTTGCAAAGGTATTTATTGATGGATACATGGGATAAGGTTATATTGGGCCCCAGGGAGTAGCAGGCATGCTAGACTCTTCTGTGCTTTGTCTTTGTTGTGGCGTTATTCTAAATGCAAGTGATGTCTTACGGACACCGATTTACTGATTTACTTACTGCTCACGTTAGTGGTGCTTTTTCTGCGATGACTTAGTTGTATCTGTATGTTAGCTCCGTGAAGTGGAAGAGTTGCTTTACAAGCCTCTTCTGGTGACATGCAATGATGCCTGCTCTACAGCTAACCCTTTTTTACAATATATTTGCTGTATTGTTCAGGCGTGTTCCTGTTTAACCCTGAAGAAGGTTGTTTATTAGACTCAATGATAGACTTTTGTGGTTTGGAGATTTTTTGGGGGGATTTTTTGTTGTTGGTCTACTTTCATCCATTATCAGAGAAAGACTAATTGCTTAAAATGTTTTTCTTCATATCACATCATTCCACAACAAGTGAGTTTTACACTTATATTATATAATTTATTTTAAAGAAGGCAAAAAGTGTTTTGCCTTCTTTAAAATAAATTATATAATGTATATATTCAACATCTTAGTAGGTAGGTAGAATAGGTAGAATATCCCCAACTTACAATAATTTAGGTAATCTTTGTAGCTACTGTATATATATGCAGTTTCTTCTTCTTTTTTTTCTTCTTGAATTTTTTACGAAATTTGTGATGTATTTGTAAATCATTACAAATACGGTACGGTAATCATTTTTATTCCTGGTGTTAAAGTTATCATGATTTTATACTTTAATTTTAAAAATGTGGTAACCTGATCTTACACTATACTACAATACGACTCTTGGCCGTGGTAAATTTTGCTGACGGTAACATAATCAACTACTGATAAATACACCTAGAAGAAGAAGCCCTGGCCAACATTTTCTGCTGTTTGACATAAATATCAACCATTTGCCATGCAATAGAGATCAGAGGTCAGAGTTCAAAGGTTAATTGTATAAAATGTTGTGATGAATGCAATGTTGTAGTAGGGACCTACATAAAACTAAAACATGATGCTCCACCCTCCTCGAAAAGGTCACAAGCCACATCCCAATCCGCATGATGGACCACATGTGTAACTTTTTCCACCGTCACAGTGGCGATGCTTGTAAAAATCTTCAGGCTGTGTATGTTTTGTCGACACCTACAATTACAATGCCTGAGTAGTAGACCGATCCTTACACATGTTTTAAAGCTTTATTAAAGGTTTAGAGCAATGTGTGGAATGTGTACTGTCTGCGGACGCGCCATCCGCTCCAGTGTGATGCTGTGCAAACACGAGGAGCGACTGCTGTTGCCAAACACAGGCTTTTCTTTTCTGCCCAGGATTAATATTTGAAAGGAATACTTCACCTCGGGTTAGGGCGATGGGAGATTAAGCAATCTCAAAACAAGATACAATCTCTCAATTAAATCTCACATATAAAGTTTCAACCTCTCTTTTCCTTTTCTGTCGTGCCGTTTTTCCTCCCAGGGCTACTTAGAGAAGTTCTATGGCTACCAGCTGTCCGAGTCAGACAGGGGGAGGAGGGGGGCTGACGGCGCCGCCGCCACCGCCGCCGACCGGCTCTGCGCGACGGTGAAGCAGATGCAGCGGCACTTCGGCCTTCCCGACGACGGCCAGCTGACGGCCGACACGCTGGCGCTCATGCGAAGGCCTCGGTGCGGCCTGTCCGACGTGGAGCCCTTCCACCAGACGTGGCGCTGGAAGAGGCGCACGCTCAGTTACAGGTTGTTTGTTCTGACGATGGGCCTTATGCACCTACACACGGTGGCAAATCTTGGTTCTAAATGCCAGCTGAATGCGGAGGTCAACGCGGTGACACGTGTTCGTCGTAAGCTATGAGGCAGGCCTATGGGGCATACGTTTTTTGTTTCTTAGTAAAAGACGTTGTCGTCCCAGAATCTCTAGCTACGGCGCGACTGTCGGCGGCGCCTCGGCGGTCCGGAGAGTCTTCCGGGCGGCGTGGAGAATGTGGGCGGAGGTGACGCCCATCCGCTTCCGCAGGAGGAGCCGCAGGGACGCCGACGTCGTCATCTCCTTCCACCGCGGAGGTGAGAGGGCGTTGAGAGAGAGGATCAAAAGATGAGGAAAGAACTCACTGCCTGGTCATTCACATGTTTGTGTTTTGTTGTTTTGTGTGTGTGTGTGTTCATGTGCTGTTTTTTCCACAGACCATGAGGATGGGTCTCCGTTCGATGGCAAGGGGGGAGCCCTGGCCCACGCCTACCTGCCTGGCGATGGCCTCGGTGGGGATGTTCACTTTGATGAAGATGAAGACTGGAGCTTCAACGCCACAGGTTCTCTGGCGTTGTGGTTGGGTGGGGTGGGGTGGGGGGGGGGCTGGACTGGGATGAAAAATCGGCCCTGGTATTTTGGCCCAGACCGGCCCACCACAATCGATCACATTGGAGGTTAAAGAAGTTAAGAACAAAAAAACAACAACGTGACTGTTGGGTGGTCTTTGTGTGTGTGTGTGTGTGTGTGTGTGTGTGCGTGTGTGTGTGGGACTCTTGTCGTTAGGCTTCAACCTGTTTGCGGTAGCGGTGCATGAGTTTGGCCACGCCCTGGGCCTGCCACACTCCTGGGACCCGGGGTCGGTCATGTACCCGACGTACAGCTTCCTGGCCGACCTCCGGCTGTCCCACCACGACGTCCAGGAGGCCCAGCACATGTACGGTGCGGAAACACAAACGCACAGGCCATTCTCTCGCTGCGCCGCACGACCGCAAATCACACGGAGTTATGGAGTCCGTAACTCAAAGAAAAGAATACTTGAAGAGCTCTTTTCCAAAATGCAATAAATCCATTTTGACAGTTTTCAGGAGAATACATTAAGTCTTGTTGAAAGATAATGATGGTGGATGTTATTAACGGTTATTACAACACCTGTAAAGCGGAGTGATACATCATGTATAGTTAAAAGTCCCAGCAATGTTATACTTAAAGGAACACTTCACCCATTTGCATTAAACATTGCATCGTTAGAAACCCAGTCATATTTTTGAATGGTCGTGCAACATTCACTCATTTTCCCCTGAGACGGGAGAAATCCGTATTTACCTCTCACACTTTTTTTGCAACGATTTTTGCGTCATTGGTAACACTTTACAATAAGGTACGCAAAACGTGGGTAGTTACTGAGGAACGAATGAGGAACGAATGAGTAACGAATGATGAACGACCAGGGCCCTAACTGGGGCCCTAACGAGGCCCCAGTTAGGGGGCTGAGTAACTGTCACTTAGGGCCCAGTTAGGGTTCCAGTTAGGGCCCTGGTTGTTCATCATTCGTTACTCAGTAATGAATACAGTAGTCCCCTAGTCCAGGGGTTCCCAAACTTTTCCATGCCAAGGCCCCCCAAACAGCATTAGCTTCTGGCCGGGGACCCCCAAACCCACCGACAATGCTACAAAATATGTAAATAAACATCAACTTTTAGAATGTATTTTCTTACTTTTATTTACTATTCAATAATTATTACATTCGTTTAGCATAAGAAAATTATTAACGAACATCTTTTCAGCATATACAGAATACAGAATATACGGTATATTCTCGCTGTTGGTCTTCTCCTTCGGTCTATTTGTTGTCAAAAACCTGTCCATTTTGCGCTAGCTTGAGGAGCAGAGCAGCTTGATAACAACGGCCAGGTCTACACAGATTATGACGTCGTCATGCCGAACTTGCAGCTGAACTTGAGAATCCGACGATTACGGCAGTTTACGTGTTGTACGGTTCAGGACAATTTTTTTATTTTTTGCTTTTTTTTTCTCATCTTCCCTCCAATTTTTTGAGGCCCCCCTAGCGCCCCCTGGCGGCCCCCCAGGGGGCCGCGGCCCCCACTTTGAAAACCACTGCCCTAGTCTGTTTACCAGTAATTCCTCAGTTACTGAGTAACTGTCACTTAGGGCCCTGTTAGGGCCCCAGTTAGGACCCCAGTTAGGGCCCTGGTTGTTCATCATTCGTTACTCAGTAACGAATACAGTAGTCCCCTAGTCTGTTTACCAGTAACTCCTCAGTAGTTACTGAGTAACTGTCACTTAGGGCCCTGTTAGGGCCCCAGTTAGGGCCCCAGTTAGGGCCCTGGTCGTTCATCATTCGTTACTCATTCGTTCCTCAGTAACTACCCACGTTTTGCATACCTTATTGTAAAGTGTTACCGCGTCATTTGTACTAGGAAGTGTTTGGGGGGGGGGGGGGGGGGGGGGTTCTAGTGACGCAAAAATCGTCGTTTTACGTCATTTGAACTAGGAAGCGCGAGAGGTAAATACGGATTTCTCCCGTCTCAGGGGAAAATTAGTGAATGTTGCACACGACCATTCAAAAATATGACTGGGTTTCTAACGACGCAACGTTTAATGCAAATGGGTGAAGTGTTCCTTTAATTTCGGCACTCATGTCATGCCTCTTGTCCAGTCATGAAAGCAAAAGAAGGAGAACAGACTCATCTGTCGATCAAAACCTGTTCCTCTTCTTTCTTCTACCCAGGCATCAATCCAAAGTTCGCTTCAGTCTTCTCGAAGAGGCCCCCTCCCCGGACGCCTGACAAGTGCGACCCGAGTTTGTCTTTCGATGCGGTAACAGAACTGCAGCAGGAGATCGTGTTTTTCAAAGACAGGTATACACCGCGTTTCAACACCTGTTTCAACACCTGTTTCAACACACGATCAGCAGGTTGACAAGGCAGGCCTCAAAATCTCCCCGGGGGGGGGGGGCCTCTGCCAAAAACACCCACCTCAGTAGTGATCGTTCAATCACAGTCGACAAAAAAAGTTAAAATCCTGGCAGCCCATTCGTTAAAAAAAAACATGTTAAAAGCCCATGGCCTGTCTTTCTTCGTAGATTCATGTGGCGTAAGTATCCGACGTCTGATGAGATAGGGATCAGTCTGATCAGTGGCCTGTGGCCCGACGCTGTACCACACAACATGGACGCTGCCTATGAGAACGTGGAGATGAACCAACTCGTGTTTTTCAAAGGTACGGCTGTAGTCGTATAAATTATGAGACTTTCAAGATCATTTCTTTTTAAGGTCTTTTTAAGAATGTGTGTGTGTGTGTGTGTGTGTGTGTATGCATGCGTATTTGCCTGTGTGTGAGTGTATGTGCCTACGTGTTTGCATGTGCGTATCTGCCTGCCTTTGTGTGCGTGTCTGCCTGCATGTGTGCATGTGTGTGTGTCTGCCTGTGCATGCATGTGTGTGTGTGTGTGTGTGTGTGTGTGTGTGGGGGGGGGGGGGGTCTGCCTGCATTTGTGTGTATGTGTGTGCCTGCCTGCGTGCGTGCGTACGTGCATGCGTCTGCCTGCGTGTGTGTGCCTGCATGTGTGTATGTGTGTGTGTCTGCCTGTGCATGTGTGTGTGTGGGGGGGAGGGTGTGTCTGCCTGCATTTGTATGTATGTGTGTGCCTGCCTGCGTGTGCGTGTCTGCCTGCATGGTTTATGTGTGTGTCTGCCTGTGCATGTGTGTGTGGCGGGGGGGTGTATGTCTGCCTGCATTTGTGTGTATGTGTGTGCTTGCTTGCGTGCATACATGCGTGCGTGCGTGCGTCTGCCTGCATGTGTGTATGTGTGTGTGTCTGCCTGTGCATGTGTGTGTGTATGTGGGGGGGGGGGGGGGGGGGGGTGTCTGCCTGCATTTGTGTGCATGTGTGTGCCTGCCTGCGTGTGCGTGTGTGTGCCTGCATATGTGTGTGTGTGTGTGTGCATTTGTAAAGGCAGTCAGTACTGGGTGATCAGACAGTTGAAGCTGATGGAAGGGTTCCCCAGGAACATCTCAGCGCTGGGCTTCCCTCCCAGGGTGCGGTCTGTAGACGCCGCCCTTCACTTCCGCGCCGCACGCCTCACCGTCTTCTTCACTGGCACCGAGTGCTGGAGGTACCCCCCATTTACTATATTTAGTACGATTTACCAGACAGGTATGTGTAACCCTTAATAATAAGACTTATGGAAAATATACTGAGCGTGATTGTTGCAGTCGCTCCTGCCACACGCCGCCTTAGTGGCTTTTGCTGGGGCCCTCCGACACAGGACACAGGTAGATTGACAGAGGCTCTCTCCTGAGTGTGTGTGTTGATAGCTGGTGTATCCTGTGTGTTATGACTGCTCTGCACCACAGGTGTGCTGCCCCACCCAGACCCAGAGTCTATCAGTCTGACTCAGGCCAGGTGAGGCTGTAAACCAGCCATCAACAACACACACTCCACAGCATGGTTTTTCTCGTCGACCAGCGACGACTGGATCCTCTGGTCTTACTCACGTAAAGTCATTATTTTTTTACAGAAGTTACAGAAGCTGCTTTTTTTTAACAAACTTTAAGCAACTTTTGTAGCTTGTTTTTTTGTTTTTAATTCAAGGTTAATGATTAGCGCTCGTCACAGGTGACTGCTCTTGTCCATGCAGTGACTCAAAAGGAAGTGACACCCTTCGCACACTGATACCCGATTTGCTGGCTGAATAAACCTCTTAAATTCACATGTCAAATATTTGAAACCAACCGGAAGTGAATACTAATAAAGAAAAATAATTGTTTATCTTTTCAGATTAAGTTGTTTGATTATTTTTCCTCAATGTGCATCAATGCCATATCCAATGTATTTTTATACTGGATTTTCTGTACTTATGTCAGAGATTATTTAACCTGGGTTACATACGGGTGAGGCATCGTGCTCAAGGATGCCTACTAGTTGCGGCTGCATTAGGCTATCCTGACCACACATCCAGTTAACCCTGCTCTGTTTCTACCTATGTATAGACTACACTAAGTGCTAAGCTAAGTTATCCTCGAGTCTGAATTGGACGTGTGTCCATTCGAATTGACAAAAATGGTATGAAAGTAAATGAAAAACAATGATGTCATTCTCCTCGGTGACTGGTTTATATTTTGCGTAGGTGATTGAAAAACAATGATGTCATTCTCCTCTGTGACTGATTTATACTGCCTGATACTTATTACCACATACTAACCTTGCAGGTACGTAAACATGTTGCAGATAAGGCCAGGCAAGGCACTTTGTAGAAGATAAGGAATATCAACCCCTGTAGCTCATATGACGTGACGTCATATGATAGTGGACGTGTATCTTGAATATGATTGGTCAGATCAGCAGGTTGTGTAGGATGACAATCAGCACCTACCGATGTTTTCCAGATACAATGAGCAGCGGAAGACGATGGAGGAGGGGTCCCCTGCCCCCATAGACCAGCAATGGCCAGGCATTCCCTCTCATCTCGATGCAGCTATTTTCTATAAGGGTAGAGTATCTATTGTTTTAATGAATCACAATCAAACCATCCATTTTTTGTAGGAGTACGTGCCTATGTTAAGCCTTTATTTGTGCAGTTATTATGTATCCATGCTGTTAAGGTATACCTCGCAACAACCCAGTACCGCGGGAAGTAGGGGGGCTGGTGGCGCTGCTGCACCCCAAAAATGTATTTACCCAAAAATAAATACCTGAAATAAAGTGGGGAAAAAAAGAAAATGCTCAAAGTTTACTGTAAAACACTAATAACTATAAATTGTCGCGGTCTGGCCTAGTATTCATTATACAATTTGTGTCATGCTAGTCACATGACCATACATAAGGTCAAGTGTCACGTACGGTCACGTGACAATACGTGACCGTACGTGACACTTGACACTACAAGCTGTAGTCCAGCTAACTGACCCCCGTTAAAAAAAGGCGCAAAAAAGAATTTCAGACTTTTTTGGGAAGCCTCAACAAAATAAAAAGAGATGCATCAGAGAGTTGGAAGAGGCAGACTCGCAGGCCAGTCCGATCACCCCTGAACAAACAACCAAAACAGCGCTCCCAGACTGTGATGACCGGGACCGGGAGTGTGTTGACAGGAGCAGTGCGCCCTTAATTCCAACTAACGTCCCAGGTCAAAATGCTAACGCTTCAGAGGCACCGCATCAACCAACTAGCTTCAATTTTCCAGGAAGGCCGTTAATTCAATGTGAGCTGGTTTACCAAATGGAGATGGCTGCATTATATTGAGGACGGCGATCGCGTTGTTTGTTTCAGCTGTGTCAAAGCAGTGGAGAAAGGTCTAATTAATGAAGAGAGTGTACCGTTAGACAGCGGTTTTGTCAAGGGAGGCTTCACAAACTGGCGGAAAGCCACAGAAAAATGGCATGAGAAGTCACTTGTATCATTGTGTATTTTCTGGGTGGCTTTGTGAATAAATAACGCAGCTGACTATGTGTCACCGCTAGCCTAGAACTCTAGACACCCCCTAGCGGCAGCAAATTTATTTGGCAGCTAGGTAGGTCTAGCATAGCCTGGCTCCGCCCTCCGACGTACTTCCGCTCAATTTTCATTTCCCTTCAGTACTCTGTCTGGGTTTTCGGCATATTCGCGGGTTTTCTCCCGGTAAAGTTTTACCGGTCCAATCAGCGAACAGGAGGCGCGGCCTGAGAACAGTGACGTAGAGGTCATGCGCGAATTTCAGTTATTGAGCGTAAGTACGGAGGCGGGCGGAACAAGGCTAATGCTAATGCTCACTGCATCTGCCGTTTGTATACTGCGCGCAACGTGGTTTCTGGCGCATGAAATACGTCACGACCAAACGTTAGCGATTCGGAGTGGCACTGGGCAGAGCCAATAGTTTTAAACTTCAACAGGGCACCCGCCTTCAGTTAGTTAACAATTGTCAATGGTGAGTGGCCAGACTCTCTTTACAAATGAAATGTAGTACGAGAGGCTGGTGACCAGGCTAGGTCTAGCACGGCTCCGTCCGCTTTTTGGTGCTGGAAACACCAACGATGTCTGGTATGTCTGGCCAATCACAGCGTGAGGGGCGGAGTCGAAAGCCGGGCTACCATGACGACAGAGTTGCGACGGTTCCGTGTTAGGTAAACAATGGCTGCTGCTGCTGGCGAACGGCTGTCTTTCCACTCGGCTTTGGCCGCGACTCTTCAAGACTTGAAGTTAACATTTTATTTGAGAAAAGAACAAAGAACGGCACTGAAGTCTTTCCTCGAAAATAAATACGTATTCGGAGTTTTGATTAATGACGTAGTCAGAGCGACGGCTCTGACTACGTCACCTTCTTCGTTGCTCTGATTGGTTGTAGCGCTATCCTATTGTGTGCAGAGGGAACTTGAAAGACAACCGTTTATCCCGCCCACACTGCCAATGGAGCTGAGCCAGACCCTACATCTTTCTGATGTGGGTCTGGCTTGCCAGGCTATGTCACCGCTGCATGTAACCATATTGCCATGGTGTAGGAGTCGAGCCGCGCTCGTATATTTTGTTTTTATCAATGTAGCGAGTTGCGAGTTATGTGCAGCGCAGAGCTTTTTTTTTTCTCAGCACCCCCTGCTGAGAATATGTCCCCGCGGCTATGCGACATCCTACACAATTACACACACATCACATCCAAATCCTGTCTTATTGGCGCAACCAGTGGTTGAAAATATTTGTTGGGGCACTCAACAATCATGTTAATTTTCCATTAACTTAATATCAAACACACAAATCATGACTGAACTGTACTGAACTTGATGCATTGCTTAATGCGTGATGTGTACCCTAAAGGATTCGTCAACTTCTTCAAAGGAGGATTCCAGTATAAATATGACTCTGAAGTGAGATATGTCATCTCCAGAAGGCCAGCTCATCATATGCTTGGATGTCAAGAGGACTCTGAAAATGACACACTGATGAAGGCTTGATTGAACATCGCTAGTGTAGTTCTTCACCGACCGTCCCTTGATGATGTGGATGAAAATGTGTATTTGTGTGTGTGTGTGTGTGTGTGTGTGTGTTTGTGTTCATGTGTGTGTGTGTGTGTGTTTGTGTGCATGCATGGGTGCGTGTGTGTGTGTGTATGTGTCGTTGAATTTATGAACTATTCACCACATAAAATATATAAGCTTCTATAGTATTTAGTTAATTAAGTAAGCATTTGTATAAAGTCTCTTTGCACCTAGAAAGAGCTCCTTTCCTCTCTCCAATTCAAAGGTGTTAAGTTAAGCATTCGCATTGTCACTGTAGCCACAAAGTCTGGTACTGAAGCCATGCTAATCTACTCACTTCTATCTTGTGTAGATTCCTTTAGTTGTCTAAATCCTTAACTTGTCCATTCCCGCCACGGCTGACCACAGCCTTGGTTAACACTTGACTCTCCACGATGGTGACTCCCATCACCTTTTGTTTCCCTTGTTGTTACTGCCCACGTTGTGAACGTTTCCCTATAAGAATCATGTACACCCATTGTCTCGTTGAAGATGCTTGGTAAATGCTCCCATGTGTCTTCCCATGATCAAGCTAATCAAATACTTTGCTATCAAGGAAGTGTCCTAAATTAAATCTGTGTGTGTGTGTGTGTGTGTGTGTGTGTGTGTGTGTGTGTGTGTGTGTGTGTGTGTGTGTGTGTGTGTGTGTGTGTGTGTGTGTGTGTGTGTGTGTGTGTGTGTGTGTGTGTGTGTGTGTGTGTGTAGGGAGGAGGTCTAGATCCAGTAATCCAGTAATACATGTTGATGTGGTCCACAAGGAAGTTATTTGCAGTACAGGGAAGTTATACCACATTGTATTTGAACACATGACTGTGTTGTCACTGTGATGTCCATTTCGTCATGTTTTTAAATGAGTTGCCAAAAGTGGTTAGAAATAATATGATGATTGCACAATATTGTTCGTCAATTGTTGCCAAACATTGCACAATTGATCAGACAATCAGTACAACTCCATGTGAAAAAACACAAAATCTAAATAATGTAATGTTTGCATGTTGTATGTTATGTAAAAATAAAAAAAACACCTTTGTACTATTTCAATGTGTTACTGTACTGGTTTCCAATATCAATATCAACCGTACCTGTTCACCACAACCCAGCCCTGTAACGAGTTGTATTGCATGTAATCTGGGATTCACTTCATTTGGGTCATAAATCTGTCCTAAATATTGCTCCCCGGAAGGGTGTCTACATGGGCTGGAGTCAGGCGTGAGCATTGAGTGGCCTATTACAGCCATAATACATGTGCTAATACCTGGTGCAAGATGCAGCATGTCTAACCAGCCGTCTTCCCAGAAATGATGGTAGCCGGAGGCCAGGGATCACCACTCTGGAAACTTAGCAGAGAGGCTTGAGGTGCGATTGAACGCGTCACTTCTAATCACTGTATTTTCATTTCTTGGTCTATATATAGACCAATACAAAAGTAAAACAAATCAAAACTAAAATGAGATAATTATATTTATATGTAAGCATACGTTGTAGTTTAGATGGCAATGTTGTTGTTTTGTGTGTGAGAAATGCACATTTTAAAGGTTTTTATGGGCCAGCATATAATTATGACTATGTATATGTGGAATCACTGATCACTGCTTCTTTTAACACACAATCATGTCCCTCTTTAGCCAATGTAACCAAAATGTAAAAAGTCAATTTAAATCCTAAGTCACTCAATAACTTACTTTATGACTGGACACAAAACATATACAATATTCAGTCGTATAAACCGAATATATATATAAGAAATTGTATTTTGTATCATGTTGTCGATATCTTCTTCACCAGTCCAATTTTTTCAACTGTCAACTCTTTTCAACTGAAAATATTATTCACACAAAAGATTTCCAAATTTTCGCAACGCGTGACGTGCCTGTATAGCGTGTTTAATAGCATTTCCCTACTACTGGTGTTATGTTTGTGGGAATTATTTTCTCCCTGGCCCATCTAGTTCTCCTAACGCATCACCGTCCATAAACGTTTCCTCATCGGGCGGTGACTCAGGAGGCTGGGTTGCTCAACATGCCCAGGCGGTGAGGGTATATAAGGCCCGCCTGCAGTGCTCACAACTCACAACTCAAGTCCTCCACAGCGAGACAACATGGGGCCTCAGAATCTGTGCATCCTCCTGAGCTTGGCTGCAGCGGCGGTTTACTCCCTGCCCCTCTCGAAGGAACCACAACAACAACAACAAATCACCACCGAAGATCAAGATTTTGCAGAGGTAAGTCTTTTATTTTATTTTATTTTTTTTACTTTGGCTTAGCTCATATAACCTCTTAATTGCGACACGTGGTGGTGTTTACCAGTTGTCTTTTGAGATATAAATTGCGTTACAGACCGTGCTTTGTAAATCTTTAAAAAGTGACATTTAGAAGGGTGTGTAACGTTGTGTTACATTTTTTTTTTTTTTTAAGTATACACATAATATACATCTATATACATAATACATATATTCATAAATAACATATCCATAAAGTCTATAAAGCATAAACTCAATTTGCCTCAATGTTTGACCGTTGTTCCATTCTCTACCACCCTCCTTCCCTCCGTCTCTCTCTCTCTCTCTCCCTCTCTCTCTCTCTCTCTCTCTCTCAGCGCTACCTGAAGAGCTTCTTCAACCTCACCGAGGAAAATTCCAAGGGTCGCATGGGCTTCATCCAGCGGGCTGAGAAGCTCAGAGACATGCAGCGTTTCTACGGCCTGCACATCACCGGCTCGCTGGACTCGGACACCGTGACCCTGATGAAGAAGGCCCGCTGCGGGGTCCCCGACAGCAACATCGCCCGCTTCTCCATCTTTGGCGATGACCTCAAGTGGAAAACAGAGAGCCTCACTTACAGGTAACGCACACACAGTAAACTGAACAGCGTTAGTACCAGTTGAGCTACACCATATTGTTTTTATCTGTGTGTGTGTGTGTGTGTGTGGGGGGGGGGGGGGGTCTGGGTGTTGTAGTCACCCCCGTTCCTGTGCTATGTGGGTTTGTGTGTTTGTTGGTACATGCAAGGGAGGCACAAAGATAAGGTTAGATTAAAAGAAAGATGAACTTTGAGATGAGAGCGCCCGGGAACGAGGTCGGATCATCAATCTATTCCCCCCCCCCCCCCCCCCCCACAGGATTGAGAACTACACCCCAGACATGTCCAGAAGCGAGGTAGACGACTCCATAGACAAAGCGTTTCAGGTGTGGGCCAAAGTCACTCCCCTGACATTTCGAAGGCTGGAGAGGGGCATCGCCGACATCATGATCTCATTTGGGGCTGGATGTAAGTGTTGACACTGTACTAGTGAATAACCCACGACTGATAGATTCAATGTATTTTATGCGCACTCTGACTATAGGGGCTTGTACATCAAGAATGTGTACAGAACTTTTTTTTTTTTCGGCGATATTGAGACTCAAGAGAGTTGTAGTATTGTAAAATCCTAACTCAATGTAAAAATATACCTGTAACCTAGGCTCATGAAAACTATTACGATGAATTACTAAACAACAGCCCAAAAAAAAACATTTCTACTAACATAATAACTAACATCCCAATGCTCCTATGCTTCCAAAATAGAGGCGGTCATTGCGTCTTGATGTACAAACCCTATCTACGGCCCCATACCTGTCAGGGCAAGGAGGGGGCCTACTTTAGTGCATAGGTCATTTGTTATCAGCTTACAGCATCACTAACGCTGACAGGCTTACATCACCACCTGACAAAACAAAAACACCACAACCGTCCCACCGCCGACGGGCCAGCACTTGACCCGTCGCGCTGATGTTGTTGTTGCATTGTCACTCATTATTCGGTCTCTGGTTTTCGTATATATACACCTGACATTTAAAGCGTTGCTGTTGTTCTTGTGTTGTCGACAGCTCACGGTGATTACTACCCCTTCGACGGCCCCGGCAACACCCTCGCCCACGCCTTCGCCCCGTCCTCCGCCATCGGCGGCGACGCCCACTTCGACGAAGACGAGACCTTCACTTACCGCTCGAACAGAGGTGGGTTTGCCTTTGCATCGGAGCGTGTGGTCGAAGACGCACGTTCAAAAGACCGGGTGTCGATATAGCAGGTCTCTCATGTCATATTTGAATGCCTATTTTTCAGGTTATGTTCTCTTCTTGGTCGCTGCCCATGAGTTTGGACATTCCCTGGGCCTCAGCCACTCCAACGACCCCGGTGCGCTCATGTACCCCCTGTACAGCTACAACGACCCCGACACGTATCAGCTGCCCCGCGACGACATCATAGGCATCCAGTCCCTTTACGGTCAGTGGATGGATAAATGACTTCATTACACTTTGGGTTAGTGCTAAGTGGCGTGCGTAGGATCGCTTTCCCTACTTATATTCCCCCACAGCTAATGATAGGAATATGATGAGGAATGTAGGGGTTGTGGCCAATGTTTAGGTGGAGGGGGGGGGGGGTTACATGGTTGAAGTCAGTGTGAAGTAATTTAGCTGCATTATTGAACCAATCACAGCCATCCTTAGCTGCAGGCAGGTGGGATTTGCCTGCAATAAAAAAGTGTCCTTTTACCCATTCGATGACCGATGAGCTTGTTGGACCATGTCCTTCCAGGTCCCAACTCCAAAGTGGATCCCAACAGAAAAGACCCGACACCCCCCACCACCCCCAACGCCTGCGACTCCACCATGGTCCTGGACGCTGTGACCACCCTGAGGGGAGAGATGCTCTTCTTCAAGGGCAGGTAGAGATCGTTCAAAACACTCACATGACAACCGTACATTACTGTGATCTTACACAAATTCATTCTTGTGCCAAATCCTCCTCCATGCACTGTTTGTTATAGTTGTTGTTGTTGTTGTTTTGTAGTTTCTTCTGGCGTAGCAACCCCCAGATGCCCAGGCCCCAGCAGAGCCTCATCACCAACTTCTGGCCCCAAGCCCCGACCAACATCGACGCGGCTTACGAGAGCAAACAGAGCGACAGGGTCTATCTTTTCAAAGGTACAAGCTCCGCCGACAGCGATAATCCGCTGTTGTATAGCCCGTTTAAAAAAAGAGTTGGAAAATATAGCACTTCAGAAAACCGACAGATGTCACAAGGAAGACGTCTTCATGGAAGAAAACTTTATGATAATCCTGTTTCTTTCCCTGTGTCTCTCCAGGTCGTACGGTCTGGGCCTACTCCGGCTATGACCTGGTGAGCGGCTATCCCAGGAATATCAACAGTTTCGATCTACCCAGGAGTGTGAAGAAACTCAACGCCGCTTTGTACGATGTGCATACACGCAAGACCTTGTTCTTAGTGGAAGACATGTACTATAGGTAAAAAAAAAAAAACTCAACCACACAATGTAGACATATAACTGACTCAAGCACATGAGGAGATTATCTCCGGCGGCCGCGCCATTTTACGAGCCGTGGATGACAGTTTCACTCGTGTGTTTCCACAGCTATGATGAGAAAAAACAAGCTATGGACACGGGATTCCCCAAGCCCATAGTTAACCTCCTCCCAGCACACGATAAGGAGGTGACAGCCGCATTCCAGTACAGAGGTGAGCCGCCATGACGCCAATGCCTGTTCTCCGTTTGTCCAAATGATGTCCTTTGTTTTTCCAAGCAGTAACATGTAATATCACTAGACCCCTGAACTAGACCACTAGACCACACTGGAACAGTCGCTGTTGATCTAAACGTATAGGGAACTTTTTTACTATACCACTGTTTCACTTGATTTGATCAATTGAGCCGTTTTTTTTTTAAAATTATTATTATTTGTTGAAATCATTTTGAATGAAAATGACGCAGCAAGGCTGTGGTTGCATTGTGCCGAGGTTGAACATTATTCCCTCTATCGTACCAACTAACTGTCTACCACTGTGTTGTTATTCCCTCAGGTTTCACCTACATTTACAGTGGGGTCCAGATGTATGAGTACAGCCTGAGGAGTGGGAGGCTGTTCCGTGTCCTGAGAAACAGTTACTTCCTGCCATGCACAAACTAGATGCATCCTACCTCATTTTGAGTTTACACAACCAATGGCAGTGAATGTCCGAGTGTTGCATTTGTAATTTTTTTTAACAATATTCTAATATTTGTATTATTACTATTACTATTATCTAGTCATTTTGTATTGTATTATCTCTTTTTTAATCCTTGTTTGTACTATGAAAGATTCAAACAACAATAAAGGCATTTCAATTTAATATCTTGTTCATTATTTGTATGTCAAAGTTTCAACCAATAATTGATATGCGAAAACTTTAAAGTAATAGCAATTAGAGATACTGGTTGTATCTAAGGTCAATGTAATCTCTTGATGCTGCTGTAGGTAAGGGTCGTAAAGAGAGGGAGTAGAAATGAGTGCAAGAGAGCAAGATTTTGAAACCAAACAACCAAACAAACATCCCCTCCCTGCCTCCATTTTCAAGTGTCTCATCTCTCTCCAAGTGTCTCATCTCACGCACCTGTAATTGACAGGCAAGAGAGATTCGCTGATGCAATCAGGGAAGAGATGCCCTGATTGGTCAGAAATGAGCCGGGAGCAGTTTAAAATGTAAATGGCTCATACAGAGGCAGGCGCAGTCAACTCGAAACAGTGTCCTCACGGTGCATTTCACTCATAGCTAACGGATGGCTATGCCATTTCTTACAAATTACGCTCAAATAATAGCTCTTATAGCACATTTAAATGTATAATTGTGTTGGAAGCTATAACATCTCAGCAACAATAATAATAATACAAAAATCATATACGTCACCAGACAGGCAAATCACACCATTTAAACTTGCTCCTCAACTTTGACTATCTATAAAGCTAATCTAGATGTACAGCTGAACAGGGGGGGCCTGTTCGGACATTTTTCTGGAATGTTTTATCAGCCAATCCCATTTTATGCTCCCGGACGTTCACCCCTGCGTACTGTCAACAAACATACAGGGTCTGTGTGCCGTCCAGGGCTCCTGCTCCTTCACACCAAGAGACACAACCATCAAGACTCTTGTGTTTTTCTTTCTAATCATGGAGGGGGCTTTTCTTTTAAAGGCACTCGCCGTGGCGCTGGTCCTCGCGCTTTGTGGAGCAGCACCCACCGACCCACCGTGGCGCAGCGAGGGAGTAGACTTCCAAAAAGCAATGGTATTTAACTGGACTGGAGTGCAGAGTACAGCAGTTTGTTGTTTACTTTTGTTTACTGACTTACCTTGATCTAGGTATTTCATAGGATTTGTGCCATATGCAGCACAGTCATACGAATAAAAAGGAAAGGAAAAAGTCTTCATTATAATGCTGTCAGCTGTTTGACTTTGTATTCACTGTCAAGGATCACCGCAAAGCAAAATCACCATATACTAACATCAAGCATCTGATTTTGCGACGCCATCATCACCACCACCATAACGTCCGGTGTCTCTCCAGGCCTACCTGAACAAACTGTACTTCCCCGAGCGGGTCACTGCACCCAGAGGTAGGGGCAGGGTGGGTGCAGGCTCCATGGAGACGGTTGCTCCGGGAGATGCAGGACTTCTTCGGCTTGGAGGTGACCGGGGAGCTGGACTCCAACACCTTGGAGGTGATGGACCAGCCGCGCTGCGGCTTCACAGACTCCAAAACCAGGTTCTCTCTGTTTGGCGGCCGACCCCGCTGGCACAAGAGCTTGGTTACGTACAGGTAAAGTGCCCGTCGTCCCTGAGGTAGATAGATAAAGCCTCTTTTATTTTAATATCGTGTTATGGACTCTTTTGTGCCTTTTATGGACAGGACTTATACAATACAATTTTGAAAGTAAATAAAAGTTGAAGCTGATTTGGAGAAGACGGGGAATGACATGTAGCATAGCACTGCAGGTCTGAATCAAACCTGGGGCGCTACAAGGTGTATAGAGAGGTGCAGGGATGACGTATTTTTGTAGGCCAACCCGGAAGTTAGCGTCGCCAGAATTTTTTTAAGACACGTAAAAGCTTCAAAATTCACGAGTGGGGTATTTACTGACGTATTTTATGTCGTAAAAACAAAACGTGTAAATCTCTTAAGCTTGTGTAAAACCACCTTATTTCAGCCATCTAACCAAAAACCCATTCAAAAAACATTGACTTCAAGAAGAGGGAACCGGAAGTGCCAAAATGCTAACAGACTTCCAGGGTTTTAGGACTCATTCCTGCACCAGTCTATTGTCCACGTGGCTCGCGGCAGCGTACTAGCGGGTTGAGCCACAGGGCCACCCAGGACACAGCCTCTCTTATCAAACCATCGTAGGATAAACATCAGTATGGCTACAGATGTCAGGATTTACACGCCACTCTCTCATTCTCTCTCTCTCTCTCTGTCCAATTTCTTTGTTTGTTTTTATATGGATCTCTTTTAGCCCTATTGGGCTAATCTAAGAGTCCATGACATTAAAACAACATTTAACAATATACATGTACATAATATGCATGGTTAAAATGCAATAAATACAATACAATCAACAGACATAAAATACACACATTCCAGAAACACAGCGATGCTATATTTCAAAAATAAACCCCCTAAAATATCAATCGAGGACCATGTCCCCATTGGGTTTCAGGATCACCGAGTACACAGCCGGACCTGAGTAAAAGCGAGGTGGACGCCACCATCGCCAAGGCCTTCCAGCTCTTCAGTGACATCATCCCCCTCGACTTCAAAGCCACAGACAGCGGCACCGCCGACATCATGATCCTGTTCAAGGCTAAACGTACCGAGAAAGCATTTGGTCTCCTGGGTTTTCGCTGTATGCTGTGTGTTCACAATGTAATTAATTGCTTTGTACTCCAAAACAAAACCTAGACCACGGTGATCCCATTGATTTCGATGGGCAAGGTGGGATTCTAGCGCACGCCTTTTCCCCAGGGTCAGGCAGAGGCGGGGACACTCATTTTGATGAAGATGAAGAGTGGAGCCTGACATCAACAGGTGTCCATGTTTCTCCAATGTGTCCCTGTCTCTTCAATGTGTCCGTGTTTCTTCAATCTGTCCGTGTCTCTTCAATGTGTCCATGTCTCTTCAATGTCTCCAATTTCTATGGTAGCAGTAAGAACTAGTACTAGTAATAGTAGTACTGTGGTATTCTTGTGCAGTTGTTTTAAATCACAAGTTTGTGTTTGTTTGTTGTAATAGGAGTCAACCTGTTATTGGTGGCTGCCCATGAGTTTGGACATGCGCTCGGATTGTCTCACTCTCAGGACAAATCGGCCCTGATGTATCCCATCTACCAGTATGTTAACACGCAGGGATACCGGCTTCCCAAGGACGACCGACTAGGCTTACAGGAGTTGTATGGTGAGAAACAATGGCATTACATCAGGTTTCAATTTCAGATTCACGGACATGGACATGAGGGAGTTAAGCAAACACTTTCTACATGCCAAAACCAGTATAAAACAATGATTTTTGTTGTTGTTGCAGGAATTAGAACACCAAATCCAGAACCAGAACCAAAACCACAACCAAATCCACAACCTGAACCTGAACCTGAAAATGAACCTGAACCTGAACCTGAACCTGAACCAAAACCAAAACCACAACCAAATCCACAACCTGAACCTGAACCTGAAGCTGAACCTGAACCTGAACCAAAACCAAAACCAAAACCACAACCAAATCCACAACCTGAACCTGAACCTGAACCAGATTATTGCAACAGAGATCTGGTCTTCGACGCTATCACCCATATTAACAATGATCTCTACTTTTTTAAAGATGGGTAAGGCCCATTTACTTCCCCACTGATCACACTTCACAGCATGAATGTTTCCTTCTAAATATATTTTTTTCAAACTTCAGTCTTTCAGCTGAAGTTTGTATCCAAAGTGACTCACAGCTAATTTTTAAATACATGTCTGTTATTATATACGAATATACAGTTATTACATTGGTGTTTCTTCGTCAGTCATTTCTGGAAGAAAAGAGGATACTGGCATGGCATCGTTATGAATGACATACAGTCAGTCTGGCCAGGAATCAATCGTGTTGATGCTGCTTATGAAAATGAGGCCCGAAACATTGCATTCTTCTTCGAGGGTATTGATTATGATTAAATATATTATTATGATTAGGGACTGTACGATATTTACCGGGGGGGGGGGAGGGCCGGTCGTCAGGGGGGGGAGGGCCTAGGATAATTTTTTTAAGCCTTAGGGGAGGGCCCAGGAGAATATTTTTGGCCTGGGGGGAGGGCCGAGGAAAATTATTTTATGGGGGGGCAATCGTCATGACTCATGCCGAGTTCGATGTTTAAATGAAAGTTAGGATAGCCTGTAAGGAAGTGAACGTCTCCTTTACCATAACCATAACCCTTTTTGGAGTGAATTGTTTCACAGTAGACTGCGGACGCTGTAGACTCTGCTCTGCGAGCGGACGCTGTAGACTCTGCTCGTCTCATACCACCGCGAACGGGTTTATGAGACCCCAGATCGTTTCACACAGACGCGGGAGGGTACCTTTGGCGTCAGTATCCAGGGCTTAATTTGGGCCGGAACACGCCGGAATATGTTCCGGCACCTCCAACGGTGGATCCGGCACCTTTTTTATTTTTTTATTCCCCCCCCCCCCCCGCCGTCAGTGGTTACGATCGCGCAACCCCGTCATCAGTCCGCGGTCCCCCCTCCCGTTGACAATCACGAACACACCCCCCCCCCCCCCCACCACCACCCACCCCCCGGGCGTGACAAATCGTCGGTAGGCCTATATTACGAGTTGGGATGAGAACGGGTTGTCTGCCGAAACCGTCAAGTCTAAATCATGCGATAGGCGCGCACGATGACATCCTCACAGCATGCACACGGGCTGTGTGTGGACTCGGGTCTGCGGCTGAGTCCGCGGCCGGGTCCGCGGGTCCGGTGCTGGGTCCGCGGCTGGCGGGTCCGGTGCTCCCGTTGACAATCGCGCACCCCCCCCCCCCCCCCCCCGTTGACAATCGCGCCGAATGTAGAGCATATTGTAATGCAGCGTTGAATGGATGAATAGCTTACATAAGGGTCCCCAGCACTTTTCAAACCACACTCAAGCTTATGGTTATTGTCCCCACCACTTCTAAAACCAAACTGACGCCACTGACCACATAGACCAAGAATCGCAGGGTGATCATTAGTCGCTCTTAGTCACAGTAGTTTGTGTTTTGTCTTATAATAGCCTATAAGGTACAATGTCATCAGCCAAGTTGTGAAATTATTGGGGGAGTCTCGTAACATTGATAAAAGCATGCTTGTCCCCATTCTCAAGTTCAAGGCACAGCGTGGCATAAACCCCTGCTCTTGCTGCGTGTGTACCCGTGTGTGTGTATGTGTGCTTATGTGGCCGTTTTAACCTTGTAAACGTCATTTTCCGACCAATTTTATTTGATTCACGTAGCGGGGAGGGCCTAGGAGAATTTCTTTGAGCCGGGGGGAGGGCCCCGGAAAAAAAAAAATTACCAGGGGGGAGGGCCAGGCAGAACAATTTTAACCCGATCGTCTGGCGACCGGCCCTCCCCCCCCGCTAAATATCGTACAGTCCCTTATTATGTTCATTATGATGATGATGATGATGATGATGATGATGATGATGATGATGATGATGATGATGATGATTCTTATAATTATTATTGTTAGTATGATGATGATGATGATGATGATGATGATGATGATGATGATGATGATGATGATGATGATGATTATTTTGTATTATTATTATTATTATTATTATTATTATTATTATTATTATTATTATAAAATGTTCTCTTTCTCCTGCAGGTGACCATTACTGGGCTGTCAGAGGCAACACTATTCTCCGTGGCTATCCCAAGCCGCTCACTAAGTTTGGTTTTCCCTCGGCCGTCCGCAAGGTAGACGCTGCGGTGCACGTGACCAGGGGAGGCAGGAGGACCCTCTTCTTTGTGGGGAACAGATACTGGAGGTGCAAACCTTGCATGCGAGCCAATCAGATCACACACATATTGAAAGAGAATTTGATCTTGCATAGTGCATCACGTGTAGACAATCTCAACTTTAATCTCATGTCATTTGTTACAGTTTCAATGAGCGGAGGGGTAAAATGGACCGTGGATACCCGAGATACATTCGCAGAGATTACCCTGGGATTGGCTACAAAGTGGATGCTGCCTTTGAGAACAATGGTAGGTACAAGGAGCTGGCTACTTTCACAGTAGTTGCTTTATTTATGTATGAATAGTACCTATTTAATATATATATATATATATATATATATATATATATATATATATATATATATATATATATATATATATATATATATATATATATATATATATATATGTGTGTGTGTGTGTGTGTATAATAACAACATACATTTTTGTGTTTACTTTATAGGTTACGTGTACTTTTCCTCTGGTGCCCGGCAGACAGAGTACTACTATCCAAGAAGGAGAGTGCAGCGTGTGCTGTTGAACTATAGTTGGCTTGACTGTAACTGAGACACACACACACACACACATGCACACACACACACACACACACACACACACACACACACACACACACACACACACACACACACCATATACAACTTACATATACAACTTACATATACAACATACAAATAATCAGTAATCACTAGTTACTTTTACTTATAGTGTCGTATTGTATCTCATACATGTGAGATTTGAATATATTGCATGTTGTAGACATAGCCTATTCAATACTGGATTCAACATTTATATTTTGAATATCACATTGTATGTCGATATTTTATTGCAAATAAATCCCAATCCGAATATATGACCTGACTGTTGGAAAAGTCGCATTACTGCAAACAAGTCATCATAACTATCTCGCTCGATCACTGTCATCGCCGACGACCGCTCTAAAACTACAAAGACCACAATGCAACGCAACTCCGACGCACACCTCCTCCTGTGATTGGACGTCGCCCCACCTCTAGCCCCGCCCCCGCTGGTCTGTGATTGGACGACGCCTGTAGCCCCGCCCCCGTGGGTCTGAAGGTGAAGCACCAAGTGGAGCAACTGACCTTTTATTAGCCCTGCAGTATGGCGCCCGGTGGACTTTTGACCGTGCCGTCCCACATGTGCAAACGTCTGGTAAGTGAGTGTTAGCAAACACCGGAGACGGAACCCGTCTGTATCCCCTTTTCTGAAGTTGTTGTGTGTTTTTTTCTCTCTTTGTCAGCCATCTTGCAAACGCATGCTAACGGCTAGCTCCAGTCCAGTACGTTGTGTGTGTGTGTGTGTTGTGACGCTCAGGTGTGCTGCTGCTGCTGTCATGTCGCCCTGGTGCAGAAAGTGAAGATACGGCTGAACTTTTTTAGTTGTGGTCGTACTTAACAGCTGCAAAAATAAAAAAAAACATCACACGTCTCAGACGCACACACCCAGAGTGTGTCACTCAAATGTGTTTTGCTGTGTATGTGATGTCCGAGGATGTGTCTGTCTGGGACCCAGGAGCTCAGCATTAATGGGGTTAATGGGGTCGCTGGGGATGGCTGTCTTATATGCTGTAAGGTTTGGGAAGTGTCATAAGGTAATCTCTCTCTCTCTCTCTCTCTCTCTCTCTCTCTCTCTCTCTCTCTCTCTCTCATTTTCTCTCTCTCTCATTCTCTCTCTGTCTCTCTCTCTCTCTCTCTCATCAGTCTGTTGTCTATAAGATGGAAAAATATATATATATCTCTTATAGGCAATAGACTGATGCCTAATGGTTTGTAGCCATGAGCAAATGATGGGCTTATTATAAGACATTGGGGGTAGGAAAGGTCATGGGGTCACAGGCCACTGTATGTACATCATACAACCGGAAGATCGTTGTTGGGAGATTTTAATCAAAATGTATTTTTCTGAGTCGTGGATTCAAAAAAAAAAAAAGCATCTTCTGTCTTTTACAGGCACACAAGTACCTGTCAAGAACCTACTCCTCTCGTCCCTCCCTCAATGTGAGTACTGGGGCCCCTGGTGCTGAAACGGGCCGTTGTAGACGCTCGCTGCTGGCTTTAATCAGGTGTTTCACGGGTGCTTTCAGGAGGTGGTCATCGTCAGTGCGGTCCGTACCCCCATGGGCTCCTTCAGAGGCAGCCTGGCGGCGGTGCCGGCCACCAAACTGGGCTCCATCGCGATCAGGGGAGCCGTCGATAAAGCAGGTATAGTGTTCAACAGAGACGACACACACACACACACCTGCACAGATACATGCAGAAGCTTGCAGCAAGAGCTGTGTTGTAGACGAGCTTAACCAGACGAAGCTGACTAGAAACAAACGCCTATTGACCGCTGTAAGAGTCCGCTGAATCAGATCCCCCGTTATTGAATGGGACATCTTATCATTGATCCAAGGCCATGTTAATAATGATAGTTATTATGCATGTTAAAACGTGCCATACATGGTAACAGGCGTTAATTTTGCCATCCGTTATGTTAATAACTCAAAATATGATCTGCTTTGTAGGGATCCCGGTAGAGGAGGTGAAGGAGGTGTACATGGGGAATGTCCTGCAGGCTGGAGAGGGACAGGCCCCGACCAGACAGGCCTTGCTTGGAGCAGGTGCGATCTACAATGCATGCTGAAGGAACACATGCACAAACAAGCAATCGCTTACCAGCTACGATAACAAAAAATTAATGTTGTTGATTGTTGCCTCTACAATGTCGTGGACCTGTAATATGAAACCATGCGTTTCCTTCATTGCTGTCCTCCAGGTTTGACCCTGGGCACACCGGCCACCACTATCAACAAAGTCTGTGCCTCTGGAATGAAGTCCATCATGCTGGCTGCCCAGAGCCTAATGTGTGGACACCAGGTCACCTATCGTCATCATTATTCATTAGGGGTGTCACCATTCTCCAAATCCACGATTTAGTTTGACTTTTGATTTTAAGGTCACGATTTGATTCGATTTAAACAAATGATTAAAAGACGATTTATAAAAATAAAAAAACCTTTTTTTTTGTTCAAGCTGTTTGTGGTTATAAAAAATTCAGCGCTGACAGCTATGCCATTGTTAGACTATCAAGTCTTGATTGGTAAATATCAACAGATCATTGGTTTTATGCCCTAAAAATCAAAAGACAAAATCAAATTCTTAAAAAGATAGGCTGCATGGTATGTGTGATATAACCACTATATTTCTTTAGGAATGTGCCACACTAAGGCCATATATTAACATTTAAACGTGTTTCACCAAATTTGGTGAAATAACTGTTGAACAAACTGAAGAGCCACTAGATGACACACAGCTTAAATTTTATTTTATTTTATTTTTTTCAATCCTGTCGATCCTGATTTTGATTTTGATGATCGAAATCATTATCATGATCATTGTCCTTTATATCATTATATCCTTTATATCATTATAATGGGAGAGTTTGTGTGTTCATTCTCTCCAGGACGTGATGGTGGCGGGCGGCATGGAGAGCATGTCCAACGTGCCCTACGTCATGACCAGAGACACCCCCTCCTACGGCGGCGTCCGAATGGAGGACCTCATCGTCAAGGACGGCCTCACCGGACGTCTACAACAAGTTCCACATGGTAAGCTGGGTCGCCCTTGGTATTGTTAACATTCAGCCACTAGGTGTCACACTCCACCCCTCCCTCCCATTGCATTCACGTTGCTTGAAGCACTTGCCCCCCCTCAAGTGGTTGCTAGTTTGTTGCACAACCTGCATATTTCGTGGTTGGGGGGTTGAGACTCAGACAGATTCAGTCAGACTCAGTCATGTCAAGTGATGACTCTTTCGTGGTCGAGTAATGGATTTATTTTGCAACATGTCGCTATACTTTAGTTTGATTTAGCCACGCTAACTGGCAACCTTGAACGCTGATGACACAGAGATACCACGTGATGCCGACGTCATGATACTGTTGCCTCACAAGCCCTGTTGGAAGCAGGAACCAAACTGAACCGGCATGTTAAAACCCGGCAACATTTTTAAAAATGTCATTACTCCTCGAAAAATATAATCTGTAATCCGGTACATTAGTGTAGGGTATAGATTCATTTATTGTTGATGTATTCTGCTGTGTTGAATTTAGGAGTGGCACAGTGGTAAGCACTGTTGTCTCAGTAAGAAGGTCCTGGGTTCGAACCCTGGGGGGCGGGACCTTTCTGTGTGAAAGTTTGTATGTTCCCCCCTTGTTCACGTGGGTTTCCTCATACACGACAAAAACATGCAAGTTAACACTCCTGCCTTAGTGCCCATAACCAAGGCAAGGGCACTAAAACTAAAGTTGGTTTCCAGTTGTAAACATTACATGAAATAAATCAATATAATACAATATATATAATTGTAATATAATATAATGTATAAAATAATCTGACTGGCTGTAAAACTTGAGCTGTAAACACGCCCAAGCATTAAGTGATTTGCCTGTAATTGACTGGTTGAAAAATATTGGCTGAAGGCTTTAGGGAGAGTTGTTTTAGGTTTAGCTTCACTCCCCTCACGCTGGCCAGAGTAACATTTGGATGGTGGTACCATAAATGGCTAAACGTATTTGACATGCTCCCACTAGTATATGTAATATGCGTCGAGCAATGTTTGCAAATGGTTGTGGATTTACCACTTTTTTGCCATCACATTTACCAGCGCAGAATCCCTAATTCAAAGACTTAAATGACGCTGGGGGATCTAACAACTTCTCGCTCTCGCCGCTCGCCATTCTCTACCTTTTATGTTCTCTACTGACCAGCGATCACCCGCAATCACTAACATTATCGATAGTCGTCATTTTTACTGGCTGTGTATCTAGCAGTTGACTCCTGCCACACGCCACCTTAGTGGCTTTTGCTGGGCCCCTCTGACACAGGAGACAGGTAGATGGTTGAGAATAAATCCATGTATTGGAGATGGCAAGATGGTACAAGCCGAGCAGATGTAACACTCTGTCATGACAGTGGCTCTCTCCTGAGTTTGTGTGGTGATAGCTGGTTTATCCTGTGTTCTTGTTCTCCCTGTGGTGTCGCACAGGGCAACTGCGCCGAGAACACGGCCAAGAACGCTGGCATCAGCAGGGAGGAGCAAGACGCTTACGCAATCAGCTCCTACACACGCAGCAAGGCGGCGTTCGAGGCAGGCATCTTGGCCAAGGAGATTGTGCCTGTCAGCATCCCGCAGAGAGGTGAGCGCATGGGGATGGGCAGCCATCGCAGTTGTAGTTTTGTAGGTTTTTTTTGTAGTTTCCCAGTCCACCTGCTATACTTGTGTGTGTGTGTGTGTGTGTGTGTGTGTGTGTGTGTGTGTGTGTGTGTGTGTGTGTGTGTGTGTGTGTGTGTGTGTGTGTGTGTGTGTGTGTGTGTGTGTGTGTGTGTGTGTGTGTCAGGTAAGCCTGACGTCGTGGTGTCCGAGGACGAGGAGTGGAGGCGTGTGGATTTCAGCAAGGTCTCCAAGCTGCGGGCGGTGTTCCAAAAGGAGAACGGTAATGGCGTGAATTGACCTCCAGATGGTGCTGTCTGCACTTTTCCCTTCAGTCTGATCAGCGTAGTGATGCATGATTTCTATTAGTGTTGCACCGATACCATTTTTTGGCCCCCGATACCGATACCGATACCCGGCTGTGCAGTATCGGCCGATACCGATACCATACCGATACCACGCCGGAAAAAAAAAAAAAAAA